>AYEL01073915.1:0-54173 GCA_000484575.1 Olivierus martensii
AATTTTTATTATAATATTATATAAATAAATATTTAGATCTTCAAAATTATAGATAAAATTGTATAATATATTTTTTTAAATTCTTATCTATAAAAAAATAGTAAAAAAAGAATGTTTTCCATTGATAACTTTTTTCTTTTAATCTTTAATGTCAGGAAAATTATTGAGTACCTTCTTCAATGTGTTCTATTCGTGTTATGCTTTTGAAGAAAGTAAGGATTGGCATTTTATTGACTCTTTAACATTTTCAGTTTTTAAGATATTTCAGAAGCATTAATTTATCTTCAATCGAAAAATAATAATAATAAAATTTTTTAGATAATTAATTTCAATATAAAAGGAAGAAAATTCTTTAAAAGTTTTCAGCATTTTTAGTTTTTCTTTTATGGAATCTGTTCAAATTTGATCGTTTGATCTTTCTGTCAAAGTCGACTTATGATAGACATCAAACTAGCATGACATCTTTATAATAAGAGCATTTTTTTGATGATTTATATAATATCCGATCTTATAATAACGTAAAAAATTTTAATTCAGCCAAAAACCTAGCTTAATTTTTGATATTCTATCAAACTTTTATATACAGATTTAGACGTGAAGAAGGTTAAAAATCATCTTTTAAATGTGTTCTTTCTATAGATTTTTCTTTTAATTTACTTAATTATGATATTATGATCTCATTACACATTTTTTGAATGTTTCAATAAGATTGTTTCTCATTTAAAATTAATAAAATCATTCTGTTTGCTATCAGAAAAATCGTAATCTATTGAAGTTTAGTCATAAAGTTCTGAATTGATCTTGTCTGGGAATGGCTCCAAGATTCTTATCAAACTTCAGGCATTCAACGAAGGACATATCTATATATAAAGTATCATTTACACATTGTTTACTCTTACATAAAATTTGAATTCACTTTGACCATTTTCGCAGAAATTACCATTCCACACTGATAAACACTTACTAAAATTCTGTGTAGAAATAGTGACACAAACAGAATAAAATTCGTCGTTGTCGTCTCTCCAATGATATTCTGATGACTGCTTTGTGCTTATATTAATACGGAATTTATTAAGCTGTTAAAAGTAGCATACAGTACATATAATTCATTGATATTAATGGAAATTAATGGATCGATAACTCTTTTAAATAAAGATAAATTGTCTCTCATCGATATTACTAAAATATAGAATGTCCGAACTCATAAATCAGTTATTGAATAAATGTTAATCAATTATTTGACTTGTTAAAACAATCTCGCTATTTTGGTTAATTTAATCAATGTCTCAATGATTCACTGATTATAATCTAAATATTAAATTAATCGAGATTAAATATTCAAATTTAGAAGGATTGATTTAAGGATTCGGATGAATAAACCAAGAGAAAATTTAATGGTTCGATTAATATTTCATTTAAATATATGTATACAGTAATTGCATAAATTATCTTTATTTAATAAGCATTTCTGCAAATTAATATAAATATGATGAATTCTTAAAATTCGCCATGCTTATATTTATTTGCAGAAATGAAATAAATTATACTACTTTATATAAAAACTCTATTTTAGGAAATGTAACTAAAATGTTTCATGTAATGTTGCTTTTACATAAACTAGCAAGTTTCTACTTAAATTTCTACATAAGCTACCATTCTACTTCTATCTCTTTAACATAAACTACTATTCTACTTCTATCTCTTCTACATAAGCTGCCATTCTACTTCTATCTCTTCTACATAATTTATCATTTTACTTCTCTCTTCAACATAAATTACTATTCTACTTCTATCTCTCTACATAAACTATAATTCTACTTTTATTGTTACCATTTCATTTGTATTTAAGCTAGGTTCTACTTCTATCACTTCTATTTTACTTAATGTAAGCTAGCATCCTATTTTTACTGGTTCTATTTATGTATGTTCAGATAAAGAATTATTATTAATAAAAAATATCAAGTACAGTAAAAAGCATAAATCCAAAGTTTACTCGATACGATAAAATGTTCTAATGCGTTTTATCATGAATGATAGATTCAATAATGCCATAGAAAGTTGTGAAAAAAATTATTAACCTTAAAGATGAAATCAGTGCAAAAATTGTGTATAATGTGGCATTAAAAATTTATAACTTTTATTATATAGACATATAAATAAAAAACTGTCGCATTTAATATGAAAAATATATTCCTCCAAATAAAATATTTTTCTTTTAACAATACCAAAAAACGCTTACTTTTTACGGTCATTTTTCTTTATGCTATTTTGACTTATAACAAAAGGATTCAAATTTATTTATCTTTTATGCTGTTCACAAATAAATTCAAAAAAAAAAATTAACTTTCAAGTTTATCAAGGCAATTTTTCTTCGTCGTGGTTAATATATGCTAGTCGTAAATAGTCTTGAATAACAAATATTCAAACGTGATTATGACACGATAATATAGTGATAACATTCTAAAACACCGACATAAACGATAACTATCACTACAGAAGATTAAAATAGCTACGAAAAAAACTGAAAAATAAAATATTTCATTTGTAATTTTACATCGAAAATTTTAACTAAGAAAATTAAAATCAATTTTAAACATCAACAGCATAGATTCGTGTAGAAAAAAATTCAGCAAACGTTTTTCTGATTATCGATCATATACAAGTATCTGAGAAAAATTGTTTCTTGAGAATGATTTTCGAACTTGGTGTACGTTAAATATCAGACTTGATATGAGAGAATAATTCAGGAAGATATTTTTCTATTTTAATCTATAATGAAAATAATATAAGTAGAGATATAGAAAAAAATAACTTTAACAATCTGGCATATTTTTTATTATATTAAAGCTTAATTTTAATTACTAAAGAATAAATTCATTCAATGTTAAGCATTTTGCGTAATTTTAATCATTATTTAATATACTGTAGTATTAAAAATTTTTATCACATTATCACATATTTCATATACACATTCATCTATTCTTTTCCTTTAATTGACGATTTAAGACATAAAAATTTTGATATTGCTTTTCATTATTCGTTTCTTCTAACTAGTAAGATCCAATATTTTTATGTAGATCAACATTATAATCCTTCATTTCAGTAAACATTTTCATTTACTCATCGCTTCGATGAATTATTATTCGTAAAAATGACAATAAATATTTTTGATATATTGTATAAAGTCACTAATATCGTGAAATGTTGCAATAATGAATTTTCCAGTTATTATACCAGGCATTTCAGTCCAGTATTCAAGTTTATAAATCCCATAGAATATGTACGACTGATGGTATTCACGTTGGTGACAAAGATGTCATTTGATGTAAATCATTATATGGATTTTATAATTAAACACATCAAAGAATTAAATATTGAAGCTGAAGTTATGTGCTATTCAATATAATGTTAGCAAAGTTTATAACGAAAAAAAAGGGATCCTAACAAGGATTTGACAGTTCATGTCATTAAAGTTAAATTGCTGGACATTAAAACTTCAACAAAGAAAAATCAACCATGTGAAAAATGACAATTTTCTTAATTTAAAAAAATGATTTTTTTGTTTAATGGCATAAGAATTATTTCCTTAAAATTCTTTAAATGTATATAAACTATAACCATATGAATAATTTAATTAGGTATGCCTTTCTTTGTATTTCACAGTTTTAAATGTTATTTGAAAACAGTTTTGATAAACAACCCAAAATTATAATATCACAAATTTGTTTTTCCTATTTAAACCCACGTAACAAGGACTAAGTAAATAAGCAAATTTAAATTTAGATTAAATAAGTTTTGTTAAGTATAATTATTTAAATTTAACTCCCACATTTTCGTTACTGTTTTTGGTAAAATAAATAAAAATTTATATCAGAAATAAATAAATAGAATCTTTTTGATCTATGAGTATGTTAATACTCAAATGGATATGCAAATGTATCAATAAAATAGTTTATTTATATGGATATCAATAAAATATAATAATTTATTTTCTTCATATTGAATAAAATAATTCATTATAATGTTATTCTACACCACTTGAGAATTCAATGTACAGCTCCAGCCAAAATGTTTGTCACTTCACCGGATACGTTCGGCTTCCTTACAATACTCGGCTTCAGCATGCATTAGTTTCCTCGGCAACGTAAACACTAATGTGTTGGCGGAGGGATCGTCCATTATGTAGTTCGCTAGCAACGAGGGGTAGGAGCGGAGGGATCGTCCATTATGTAGTTCGCTAGCAACAAGGGGTAGGGTATGATACAGCGAGAGAACTGTGACGTGTTTAAAATGGATATTAAAGTTTTCATAGAACGAAGAGAACTGTGACGTGTTTAAAATGAATATTAAAGTTTTCATAGAAAACGAATGTGGACTAATTATGGCTTTCGTAATAGTTAATAAAAAACTATGTGCGATAGGTGGAAGTGATAATTTTTCCTGAAAATAAAAATCCATGTGCGATAGGGGGAAGTGATAATTTTCAGGAGATAATTTTTGAGGATGACGTAGTGAAACGTCATCCTCATCCTGCATCTCGATACTGAAGACAATGCCTTCAAATAAAAAAGAAATTGTTGGATCAATATTATTTACATATTAAAAATAATAAATTGATTAAATAGAATATTTCATAATATAAACAGAAAGCTGAAAAGTATGTTTCCACTTTAAAATAAAAGCATTGACAATAATATAAAAATCTTTTTAAACAGAAAGTGATTCATGGCTGAACTCAGATTTTCCCGAAAAGTAATTCTCCCAGTTTTATTATTCTTGAGAAAACAGCATTATCGGATTATTATCCTTGCAAATTTTATGCCATAAACCATTTGGATGGCTCTATAGTTTATAGCAACGGTTCTCAACCTTTCATAATACCACCAGCGTGAATTTTGAGTGCGTACCACTGAACTCAAAATTCAAAAATTCAGTACCACCAACAAAAATATGCCTCGTATACACGTAGGAAATCAATATTATATAGGCTATGGGCCACTAGTCGTGTCTAGCGTATCACCAGTGAGAGGTATGATCTCGCGTACCATAGATTGAGAACCGCTGGTCTTAGAGCAATATCAATTTCCTAAATAAAAATATAAGTTATAGTGACCAGATATCATATAGTAAAGTTTCAACTTTTGATACGGAAATTTAGAACCAAATATCGTTAATTTCTTTCCTTATTAAAGATTTTCAGAATAATCAAACAGCCTCTGATCATTATTTTCGATTTATTAATTAATTTCTCATTATTCGTACTTATTGATTGACGATGATATCTATGAAAACTTCCTGTTTAGTTAAAAAAACCACTATAACCATTTTTTTTTATTTGATTCATATAATTTAGATATAAAGTAGTTGGAAAACCAAATTTATTTGGTTTTCCAACTACTACAAAATTTCAGAACCACCAACAAAAATATACTTCGTATACACGTAGGAAATCAACATTATATATGTACCACTAGTCGTGTCTAGCGTATCACCAGTGAGTTGGAAAACCAAATTTATTTGGTTTTCCAACTACTTTATATCTAAATTATATGAATTATTGAGTTTTTGTAAATTATTTTAAATTGCAATGTATGGATCAGTCTAAAATCATAATTTTCTGAGCTCCATATTTAGAAAAAGATCTCATATGATGATAAAATATGTTATTATGGAAAAATTTCATCAGAAGACGTGATCTAAATCTATTTTGCAGCATTATTATGACTTACGTATGCATTATATTACAATATTGCATAATCACACTCCTGTAATGTTCCCAAACATAAGGTATACGCAATCACACCTGAAAATTATTACAGGTATGCAATAAATCTCTTTAATAATCCTCTTTCATAACTTGAATGAACTTAAACTATTAATAACAGGATATGATGATTTTAAATAATCTCGTTATTGGATAACGGCATTTATATTTATTTATTTATCTTATCGCTAAAAGATAATCATAATCATAATGAGGATATTACAATCACTGATTTTCATTACATACTTTAGCAAATTCAATTATTTCGGCAGATCAGGCAGATGGTATGATACGATCTCTCAGATAACAATATAGAATCGTGTTCATTTACGTTTCTTTAAATTAATTCGGCCATTCCATTAATAATATTAATCGACCATCTTTCAAATTATTGTATTATTAATGTTCTTACAGAGAAATTATGGTTTGCATTTCATAATTAATTAAAAAAAAGAATCAAAAAAATCAATTTAATACTATTGAACTCATAATTATATAATGAAATTCTTTTTTTTTTTTAGGAAATTTAGAGAACCGATTTCTCTGAAGAGTTGCAATTAATCTTTGAAAGTTGAGAAAAGTGTTGCAATACACGCAAATCGATCATTACAAACGATGAAAATCGATAAAATCTTTATTTGTAAAAAAATGAAAACAAAAATAAAGATAGGAACCATAAGTTATTAATGGCCACACAGGATAAAATATTATACTGAAATTCTGATTAAATTTCGCTTATTTTCTGCGAGTTATTCATGGTAATTTTTATTAGTTAATTTATTATAAATCGATTCGTGTATAAAAAATATTCGCAAAATATTTTCAGATTTAAATTGTAATTATTTATTTATAAAATGATTTTTCACTTTGATCTTCCGAAGATCACGTAAGACGTTATACATACTTAGCATAATTAAAGCACATGTAACTTCTTTTGTGATTTGGTATCATTAAGTCGTTCGATTGCCGAAAAAAGAAATTCTTATTCTTTAAGGAAATTCTTTTTGTTAGCTTGAATAGTAATATCGTTAATGAATCTGAGCATGATTTAATGAAAAGTGCCAGTCTTTGGTAAAATGCTAAACACTGATAACACGCGTAACTTGAAGACATGAAAGTATTTGTTTATTAATAAAGAATAATTATTAATTAATGTTTATGACTTGTTTCTGATAAAGTAAATAATTTTTATAGGGAAAAGAAATTCGTTTATATTAGAAAAATGTTCTCTAACAGAGTTTTGTATAGGATAACCTATTGAAAGTAATATGCATTTTATATACGTTTCTTTGAAAATTTGAAGAAAAAAGATGCATAAAAAATCAAACTATGTATAATTTTTCATTGACAAACTGTAAAAAGAAAATTCTTTTAACTTTATTTTGTCTTTTATAATTTTTATTTGCACAAACTGTCCTCTTACGACGATAGCAACAGTCCATCCAAACCATTAATCGTATTTACTGAGATCAGAAGAAAATAAACGAGAAAAAATCTGAAGGGAAAACAGTAAAAAAAAAAAAAAAAATGGAATGCACAACGGGAATAGTATAAGATGAATAGCAAAATGCGTAGAAGATAAGTTGTTTTTAAAAAATAAATTCAAAATTATTATAATTTCCGACGATATTTTGAAAATAAATAGTGTTAAAACATTTAAATCTTGTAATTTTGAGAGTTAATTTATAAAACATTAATATGAATATTGTCGCATCAAAGAAATATATTAAAATAAATATTGTAAAAGTTAAATTCATGTTATTATATGTCTTGAATAATTGATCATACAAATAATAAAGATTCTTACGAGAATTCATAGCAATATCTACAAAATATGGCGTCTTTTAAACTGAGTAAATATAATAGATTAAATCAGAATGTTCTACTTTGATATTGATTTAAACTTCTAAACGAATTAAAACTTTTATAACAACATTGAACTCAAAATCTATATATATATATATTTTTTTTTCTTTTAACTTTTATAAGTGTTTTTCTTTGAACGAGATTAAAAATAAAATATCCAGGCATTGATTTTATTTATTCTGGTAGTAAATTTTATAACGTACTTAACAGTTTACCTTTATTATAATGAGAATTAATTTTATTTAAATTTTTACATTTATCTAGAACCTTTTTTTTATGATTGCACTTAATCTATTTTAAAACACTTAATAGCTTTTTTTAATTCTTTAATTTTATTATTGGATTATCATTCAAATCCGAAAAGCTTTAAAATTATCATTTTTTAAAGATTTATATATACATATAAACGGATTTGATTCCATTAACGAAAATATTGAATACGACCACCAAATGCAATTTTCATGAAATAATGGCAGCTCTTTATTTCGAAATACAGAAGAAAAACACCAGATGACAAACAGTTGGAATTAAATTGTTTATCCACTACAGTGACGTCACAATCAAATTAAATAATATGCAAATTAATCGTAATACGATAACCAAAATCGATACAATTCGATTACACTTTTTTTTAAATATTTGGTTTGATAAATCCATTTATTTATTAAATTATTTTTCTTTCTTTTTTTTTTATTTTACATATAAGTCGGTGAGCAAAGTCGAGATTTACTTCTATGTGATAACATACTTTAATAAAACGTAACAGAAACAATGAAGGTCGTCGTGTGACGTCACTTTTGGTGGAAATAATTAATGAGATCTGTAAATCAATAGCCAATTGGCATCGAAACAGCGAAGTATAACAGTTTTAGACGGATTACAACATTAACGAGATCCAACACCTGCAAAAGATACAAAAGTTAATAAAATTGTTTTTTTACGTTATAAAATTGTTTTTTTTTTTTACGTTTAATAATTCTTACCATCGAAACAGTTGTGCACTAGAAAGCCATTTGATCATCGTCGTGTCTGTAAGAATCGACAGAGGCTCCAACGGATCTCTTTGTCAAATGTCCTTCTTCTCTATAATCGTAGGGAGCATATCCCATTCTGGCAAACAGCCGATCCTCGGGAGTCAGTTCCAAAAGCTTTTAGTCCAATCGATAAACAAAAATAAATGTTTTAAAAAATCAAAAATATAAGTAAATGGAAAGTTATGCAACTTAAATAGAACTTTCTGCTTTCTAGCAAAAAAAGAATCTTGACGTTATTTACGAATTTTTTAATGAAAACTGTGCAAGTTTAAACAGAAATATTTTTATTTTTTAATAATACAGTAAGATCCCATTTAACGCGGGGGATACGTTCCAAAACACCAAGCGCTAAATGAAACAGCTTAAAACGAGGTCATCTTAACACGTAAATAATGGGAATAAGTGAAACAGAACAGTGAATAAAAAAATATACGTATCATTTATTTTATTTTATTTTATAACATGTATTATTACTATTATATTACATTAATTATAGACATTTTTATTGCTAATATCGATTTGTATTCATGAAAATCAAAAATAATCAAGTAAATAATTATGTTTGTGATGAGGAAATTGCTAATGTCGATTTGTATTCGTAAATCATTAACGAAAATCAAAAATATTCGAGTAAATAATTTATGTTGGTGATGAGGAAGCCTCTTTTGACATTTTGTTTTCTCGCTAAGAAATCATCTAACGTCGTTTGCCTTAAGACATCGCATTCATGACACTTCTTCCCTTTGAACTTTTATCAAAATTTGGATCATTCTGTATAAACTGATCTATAATTTCATGTAATAGTGGCTAAAGTTGTTTTGAGAAAATCCATTGCAAGTTCTACAGCAGACTTTCGTATGAACTGCACTACACTAATATTAAACGCACTGCGAGAAGGCATAGGAGTATCAAAGCAACAAATTCGTGCCATTTCGGATTTGATAACGATTAAAAAACCGCACAAAGTGAATCAATAAAAAATATAGAATTCGAAAAAACAGCGTTATATCGAAACAGCATTAAAAGGAGTAGCGTTAAGAGAGGTCTTACTGTACTAATAATTACATATTGCAGACTACATAAAATTCAATAGTTTCTAAAAGAGAATTAAATCTAATAAATGTCATTACTCTTAATGATGGAGCATTGAATATCGTGCGAAGAAACTCTTCTAATATCGAAATAATTTTATAATTCGATATTTTTAATGAATTTTCTTTAAGATAAAACACATTTAAAGAGGAAAATATAAACTTTTAATAAATATTTATCATATTTCGAACAAAAACTTCAAGGTTATGTTTTAATCAAAGATGCAGTTAACAAACAGATTTGTGTCCGCCCACTACAGTTAATTAAAACTGTAAAACCTTTATAAAACTTTAAAATTAATTATCGGCAATTTCGAAGAGGGTTGAGACTTAAAATTTCAAGTTTGTTGTTTAACTTCTCAAATGAATTCTCATTCTCTCTTTTAACTCCTTATGTAAGCGATGCTAAGCATTCCATTTCCGCCTTTTAGATACAACCTATCGAAATATTGGCTTGGCATATAAACACTAAGAGTAACTATGACAACCAAATAAATTAAAAGGAAAATTAAAATGTGTGAACGAAAATTTTCTTTTTCTTTGGCAAATACTTTTGATCATTTAAGTTTAATGCAGCGGTGACAGCGACAATGATCGAAGTCGGGTTTTGTTGACAGCAGAAAATTAGAATAAAATATTTGCGGGCCAAATTTTCAACTAATACTGCTACGACACGAAATAGGAGGTAGAGAAACTTTGATTTAAATGTACAAATAGGCAGACAGTCGCTGATGACGTTCTATATGGATGAGCTATATATAGGTTAACGTTTCGAATTTTCTGTTCATCGTATCAGTCGTGTGCTGAGAATTATTTCAAAAATAACTTTTAAAATTTATGTATCCATATCACTAAACACGTTTTATACTTGTTCATTTTTTATATTTTGTGCTTATTATTTTTTATAAATTAAAAATCCAAGCAAATATTTGAACATATTCATTATAGACAGGTTGCAGTTAAAATTATAATATGAATAAAATATATCAAATAAGTGAAAATATGTACACAGTTTTTCTGTATTAATGGATTTCCACTTAAATTATTTTAATTTTTTTGTTATATATTCTATACAGAACACGCTTCTCGCATCATTTAGCATGATTTATGATATTAAATATAAGTTATCATATATTTCCATAAATTAACATAAATAATTTTCAAAATGTTTATAAAACCATAACTTGATTTTTTCCTATAATTTCACATCATTTTTTTAAATTTTATAAAACAGTATAAAAGATATATTCAAATGATAATTATAAATCATTAATTATTCATAAAACTAAAAATATGAAAATTATAATGTTTTTTTCTCTTCATATATTTCTTTATAAAACTATTTTTTCACTGAGTTTTTATACTTTGATGATAAAAACTAAAATTTATTAATTTTTATAAGATAAAATGCAGTAAAATTAATTTTATGTATGCTTACCGCTCTTAGAATTTCCTTAATTTGTTCTCTTCTCGCATCATCTGACCTCGTTGGGAGGTATCGTCCTTGCACTATATAACAGCTAACTGCTATCAAGATCACCACGCACAGTAAGATTTGGGTAGCTAAAACAATTTTAAAATATTTAAAAAATTGTTTTCATACAACATATTAATATTTATTTCCATAAATTTATGCAAAAAAATATATGGAAGAATATCAATGAAATTAATAAATGTTATCTGATTGTTAAGTCACGTTTGATCGAGAAAAGTTTCATAAAATTTAAATACAGAATTTAAAAAACTTTTGGTAGAATGGGGACCCGTATAAATCCGCTTTCGTATTTAAAAAAATAAAATAAATTTCTTTTCCTTCGATAAATTTAAACACTTCGGGGAAAAAGATTTTCAAAATTCAGCATACACTTAACAAGATGAATTTTTGTTATCCGTTTTTTGACTGGCATGGACTCTTAAGATATTGCAAAACAAAAAAAATAATCAGATATATTTTGCTTTTCCGCTATCGAACTATTTTGTTCGTTTTGTATTTATTCAATTTGTTAAGAAATTGCACACGATTCAAATATTTTTTACTTTTATTTTTGTGTGTAGACCTATATAAAATACAGCTGTAGTCGAATGTATGCATTTGATTGATTCTTTAATGCAAATAACTCCAAATAAATTTAAAAATTCAATAGCTCTTTTAAATGTTGTCACTCTTAATGTAGTAGATATTTGTTTCTTTTTTCACTTCTATTAGATAATTGTTTTTGCATTTAAAAAATTTGAAAACTGTACTTTATATACAAAAAAATTTTAGCACAATATTTGCATTAAGAAATTAAAATTTTTCTTACAGTTTTGTGTAAATAAATCTGGATGTTTTGAACGGATGCAAACTTTTCCTGACAAACTTATAAAAAACAAAATCAATTTTTTTCTTTTTTTGTAAAATATAAGCAGCAGTCTAGAAAGAATTAACTGCCTACTCTCTGAACGTATTCGCCATTTTGTAATGATTTAAAAAGCATGATTAAAACATGACATCGATCTAAAAGAGATTTAATATATTTTAGTCTTACTTCAGTTTCTTTTTATTTTAGTCCAACTTCAAACTACATCCGTCCATTAGGAAGAAACCCAAAAATTTTAAATGCTCGCTAATTTTAAATGGTTGAAATTACAATTTAATTGATGCATCATAAGGATTAGATTCTAGGACTTGAATAATATTCTAAAATTTCATAAAAATTCATTAATTAGTTCAAAATATATTAAGAAAAGTTTAAATACCCGCCATTTTTGAATGGTTACAGTTATAGTATCAAAAGATACGACTTCAAGTCAACCATAAGAGCAAAATAAGTACAGAATTTCACAAAAATATAGCAATTAGTTCAGAAAGCATTAATACTGATACAAACAGATATTTTTTAACCTATTTCTTTGGAAAATAGGCTAAAAAAATATGGATTATATGCATTAGATACTGCTAAATATATATATATATATGAACTTTAACTGGATTATCTGTAAAAAATTCTTATAGGAAATAAAAAAGAATTATATGCATTAGATACTGCTAAATATATATATATGAACTTTAACTGGATTATCTGTAAAAAATTCTTATAGGAAATAAAAAAAAAATTAGCTACTCTACGGATTTTTATCAATGAAACTTGACAAGTTGTCAAAGTTATCAACAAATCCATTCGATTTCTTGATTGATTGTCACAGTTCGTTTTTATAATAATAATGATCACCACCGAAAACATCATCGTGAAATATAATTGCAATTATTATAAAGAAAGATTTAGATATTTATTGATAAAAAAAGTGATTTTTCTTTCTCGATTTAGCGTCATATTAAGCAATGGAATAACAAATTATTATAATCATAGTTTAAATTTAAAAAGAAAAAAAATGACTGCTATATCTTTATAACTCAAAATATATTACTTTTACATTAATTAATCAATTATAAATCTGTATAATCGTTATAAGATTATATACATTAAGGTACGAATCCCTTCAAAACATAACCATCCAACCAAATCCATTAAATGAGATTAATGAATCCAAACGTAATTAATAAATTCTAATACGCAGTTATTTAAACGTTTGGACACGATTATTATTGAATTAATAGCATAATAATTACTATTTAATTAAAAAAAATATAGTGAACATATAAAAAAATTCGTTAATAAACTGCAACACGCGTATAAATTTTTTATACAGTAAATTATGGTAACAGTAAATTTATTATTGTAAAATAACGCGGAAATTAAACTGCGATTAAAGTTCTTATTTAAATTTAAAGAATTGCGAAGAATTGGTAACAATTTTTAATTGATTTCTTTAGTGATTAGAAATTAATTAATGGAGGAAAAATCAGATCAAAAATGGTAGAAAAACAAATCTACTTGGCGCCTGTCCATCTATGTCATTTGTCGTTTGTCGGCAAATATTTCTGGAGATATAAAGCATTCTCGAGACAAAACAGATTAGCCTACTTCCTCTGATAACATTATTTTTATATCGACATTAAAAATATATATAAATTTGTCGACTAATAAAAGCGCACGAATGAAAAGGATTCTCGTCTATAAATGCACTGATTTCCATTTGAAAGAAAATGCTATATTAATAAAGATAAAGTGATTATTATTTAAAAATAAACAAATATTTGTCTGATTATTCAATTTATTTATTCTGCATTGTTAGAGTAGAAATTCCGCATAAGTTCTGAAAATAGTGCCTTCTGAAAAGATTAAAACATCATTTAAATTTGAAAGAAAAATAAGAGTTTTATATTAAAGGAAAAATTTATATATCTTGATTAAAGTATAATATTGTTTACTACTGCAATTCAATTATTAATAATAATAATATTTGCTTGATCAATGTTATATTTCTGCGTATGCGGTATAACCATGCCTATGAGCCAAGTAATACTGCATATTTTGCCACCATTTTTGTTATTCTTAAACCATATTTATTAAATAAGTAAATAAATAATTGCCATAATAATTTTGGGCAAATTTTCTGAAAATAACAACCCATCCAAGTAAAAAAAAATTATTATTAATTTTTTTCTTTGATTTCTTCGTGTATCATTAAGATTACTAGTTGGCTAAGTTGGTTTGATATTATTAATTTTTTTGCTAATTTTTTCATCGTAATTTTGTTTCATTTATATATATATATATATCGTTGAATATTTTATATTTATACTGTATCTTTAAATAATAAATAAGGATAAATAAATTAGAGGAAACATATATATATATATATATATTCTTTCTTTAATTCGGTATAGTGTATTAGAATAAATATTTTCCTAGCATAAACAATATATGAGAAAAATTATTGTATAGACATGATCCAAAAAAATTTATCGAAATTATTTTGTGCTATTTATTGAAGTACTTCTTATCATCATATATTGAAAATTATTAAAATAAATTAGTATAAGTTTCATCTCAAAGTCTAATATCTAGAGATAAAAGTCATTTAATTGCATTAACTATTAATGATTTCACTTTTATCATTATTAATCAGTTCCTAATTTATGATCCTCGTAGATAGTATACAGTGATTCAGAACAATTTGCAAAGTATACGAATTTAATATTTGTTCTGAATAAAAAAGATGAAAGGGGAAAAAATGGATTCATGTCAGTAAATTTTCGATAATTCTTTACTTACAAAATATATGATTACCGAACAAGTTGTAAGAATCGTAACTTGTTCAAATATGTTGGGAACATGACATGTTTTCTTTTATATCATAGAGAAAAAATTAATTAAAATCTTACATAATAAATGATTTTATCTTCGTTATCATTGCTATAAACAATGTTATGGGAAAAGAATCATTAAACTGATGAACTCGCACAAATCTTTAAGCTTATTAATGATAACGAATTTTCGCGAATTTTTTTTTTTTTAAATATTCTCTTATAAGATTAAAACCATTTTCATCGTATCTCGCAATCTTAAATATTATGATAATTTATTAAAAAACTATAATCTTCTGTAATAAATTTAATATAACTAATATTAAAGATTAAAATACGCAAAAAAGGAGAATAGTAAACAACTTATTTAAAATTATTAAAAAGAATCTGTAGTCGCTCTCCATTAGTTCGCATACGTAAAAAAATCATTAAAATATTATTAATTAATTTATATTAAAGAATAAAACCATACGGTTTATGCAGCATATTTTTAATAACAATTTTTTAAAATTAATGAATTTTATTGGCGATAAATCGTCTAAGATTCCTTATCTAAGTATAAGTAAAACAATGATAGATTTTTGTGATTTATTTTGAGAAATACTGAATAATTCGCCGTTTTCTTTAACATATTTTACTATTTAACTATTTAAATATTATATAATTATGTTTATTTATAGAAAAGAATTACGATTAGCTTGCTTTTCAAACGTATATTTGCATAAAAAAATTAAACATGTACTGATGGTGTGAGCTATTGTATTGATATAAACATAAAAAAGTGTTTAAAAAAGAAAATTATCATTTCTAATTCTACGATTCTCTAATTAGTAAGTTTTTTTACAAGTTACATGCATTATTTGATTATCATTCATTATGTATAATTAAAAATATATAAATTATTAAATTTTAATGATGAACAGAGATAGCAAAAACTTTATCGAGTATCGAAAACTTTTGTATATTCGCATGAAAAATTTTCGATACTAAATGAAGAAAATATTTTATAAATATTGCGTGACTACTGTATGATATTTCTAAATTAGTTCAGAGATTTATTTTTATATAATATTTTATACACGAATGTATTTTACTGAAAAACATTAGAATTGATATGTTCCGGTATTCTCCAGAAGCAAATTATGCACAAATATTATAAATATTCTTGATTAAAAAATAAGTGATAATGATACTCTATGTTCAAATATAATATATCATAATATTGCATAAAAATATGGCAATATCATATAATAAATGTTTGTTTATCTAAAACAAATGATTAATCGAAGTTTAAATAGAAAAAAAAGTAATTCTACATTTTTTTAATATTTAAAGATGCATAAATTATATTTTTTTTCTCAACATTATTAATAATAATTATTGAAGATTATTATCTGGCGAAATCTAATTCTTAAGAATGAATAAACAAACTCATAATTCAAAGTAATTCATTTTTGATTGTTTTATTTCAAAACAAAATAAAGAAACATTAATTATATATGTCTGTTCGGTGTTTATCAGTACAATATCTCTTGTGAATATTATACGATTTGAATGAAATTCGTATGTTATGGGGACTCCTTAGAAAATCAAGTCAAATGAAAATAATCGATATTACTGATATTTACGCCAGATATCGTTCTCAAAGATAGTGAGTAAATATTATTGGATTTTAATAAAATTCACATATATTATCATCATCTATTTATAGCATTAATTCTGTCTAAAATGATCAAAAAATCGCAAGTTTATTAACAATGTAATAAAAAAAATATTCACAGCAGAGAAGCACAAAAATTGATTAAAACATGATACAGTAAAGAATGTAAAATCAGAATAATGGAACGATTCTGCAATCATGGATAATTTATTAAATTAATAATAGAATATATATGTTCTTCCCACATGATATACGATAATTCCTTATAATGATAGTATATCTATCATGAAATTCTATATTATAATTAATTTAATTCTGATATTAGCTATTAAATCATCAACTAATGCAGTATCAAAAACAAGGAGAAGAGATCTATAAAATGTTAATTTTAACACGAATTTATAGAACTCTCTTCGATATTCAATACATGTTGTTATTGTCATACTGTATTGTGTTGATATATCACACACTATATTGATATATCATCAGACTGATATAAACTAAAATTCATAAACTTGATATCATAGAAATTATTGAAGCTTACAAAGTAATTTCTTTAGGAAATATTTATTAAATTTTTGATTTATGTAGAAATTTTAGAATTTAATGAGTTAATATCATTAAAATTTGCAATTTTGCATTCGTTATAGGAAAAAAATGTGCATTTAAATATAAACATAATGAATATGATATAAAAATTTAGATGTAAACGCATATTTTTAATGAAATATTCGGTGTTTTCATCCTGAAGTTCGACTTTAACATTGTTACTGATTATCAGACCTATAAATACGATTACTTAGAAAGCCAAACATATTAATATTCGTGGAATTTATTGTTATAGATTAGTTATTAATTATTAAAAAAAGCATACAAGTAATTATTTATCAATTATCAGATATAGGAATTGTGTTTAAATTAAGTAAAAACATTTTCATTAATATCTCAGCGGGTTCAAACAACATGTTGCATCTTTGGAATTTAACGTGTGTTATTTATTTGCTTTTATCAAACAGACAACTTCCATATCTTATAGTCTCCACCTAAATCTGATAACATATACTAAAAAGCTAAATCCTGTGAACATAAAGCATATAAATTTTGTTATGACATCCATATGCTAGACATAAATGGAAGTCGTAACTCGAACCCCTTCCGAGGAGAAGCAAACAATGTCACTGTTGTTGGTATTTTATAATATAAGATATACGTTTATGCGAAAAATAGCATATCTTTAAGAAATTTTATTGAGTATGGTATTCCCTATATGCTAATGTTAAATAAAAAACAACTTTATAAATCATTTTTAACAACAAGAATCTAAAATTTTTTGAACAGTTATAAGTTTTTTGCTTAAACGCAAATTTTTTAAAAAAATTATTAATAGATTATTATAAAATTAAAACTAATATCTGAAATTTTTACAATATTAAACTACTTAGCAAATTAAAACTAAAATTGCTTTAGTTTATGAGAGAATTGATACAAATCACACTACACGGTTACGCTACTGAAAATACTTAAGTATTAACAATATTCTTTTATTAAATAATTATATTTTAATTTTAAAAATTATTATTATTGTAATAAATTTAATTTACTATTATAAAAATAGTAAGTTAAACTTGTTACAACAATAATAATATTACATGTCACAATTAAAATTGCAATTTATTCTTATAGAATTAAGAAAACTTAAGTTTTATCCTCTCTTCTTCATTCTTCAGAAATTTCTTTAAAAATATATTTATAGAATTCTTTGACCTACAAGAAAGAGTTTATGCAGAACGAAAAAATTAGTCAATAAAAAATTAAAGCATTTTAAAAGTGTAAATCAGACTATATATAATTGATGATGGTGGAAGTTAGTTTGTCTCATTGAATCAGTTTTCTACTTTTCTGACAGATAGTGATTAAGTGAGGATTAAGGTAGTGGAAGTGTCATCACAATGAGAACAAGTTAAGGATGAATCCAAAAGAATTATCTTGCCACCGATATGAGACCCCGAATTTTTTTAGTCTTTGTTGGATTATTAGACTTTTGATTTTGAAAGTTTTTCTTTTTATAGGTACTCTTTGATGACCAGGTAAGTCTTGACAGATGTACTAGATGGTGAAAAAGATTGGCGAAGATGAGAGAAGTCATCATCCTTTTTTGAGATCGGTGGAATAAAGTTTGAGTTAGCTTTGAAGACTGCTAGATATGTTATCTGCATTTTCTCCATCAGATAAGCAAAGAACAAGTTTCAGATCATAGCAGAGATTTGGGAAAACCAATTATTTTTAAATTCACAGACTTGGGCTGTTTTCAGTGAAGAGAAAATGTTTATTACAGCGTGGATCTAATTATAGTTTTTCTTATAGAATTTTTTATACAGAATAGCATACAGCTCTTAAAAACTTTTAAGTAGTGTATTCTTTCAAATCTTATCGAAACTAAAGGCAGTCAGTTTTAAAGCTTTATTTGATAGGTGTTATTTGAATTCAGAAGATGCTTAGATTTTACTGAATGCTTTTCGAATTTGTAAATTATTGAATTATTCTGAAGGCGATAATATTATGTAATAGTTAGTGATATTATCCAAAATGTTATTAACTGTACTGCACTCTAAGGAATTTATAGTGAGTTTTCTTGCTTTCATAATCCTTCATCTCGTCAAAAAATTATAAATTTTGGCTTTAATAATTTAATAGGCCAAATTATATTGCAACTTATATATTAATTTTATTTTATTTGTATTTTATTATCAACAATAATAACAGTTCCGTTTTCAAGGCATAAACTGTAGATAAACGCTTTATGCCTTACAGGTGGAGTGAAAAATACTAAATTCAATATTGGTTCTAAATAAACTTTGATTTTTAGTAGTTGAAGAAAATTAAACTTGATCAATGTGAGAAGCAAATGCTTCCCTCAGGAGATCTCTTTATAGGCGATCCTGCTTGTTGCTAAAGATGGTAATAAAGATATTACCATGTTACTAAATTTAGTAAATTTATATTCATTATCAAAGAGCAGTTTTCTTGGGATTTAAAAATAAAATAGAACAATAGACTCATACATTACAATAAATAACTGGAGATTTGGTATAGAATTTCAATTAGAAATAACTTGAAGAAGTGTAAATCCAGTAGAATTTTTAACAGTTTGTAGCAGTTTATCAAATTTCATTGAGACGAAAAGAATTTAATTTTAGTAGCCTTGAATATATATCATTTAAATATACAATTGCCATTTTAAAGCGAAATAATAATCAGAGAACAAATTCTAGAATATGCAGTTGATATGCATTCATGTAAGAAGTTTCATAAAAATAAATAAACTGTATTATTTATAAGCAAATACAATTACACAAAATAGCACAAGTTTGAAAGAAAATAATATAAGTTACACAAATAAAAATCATCCAGCAGTACACTGGATAGATTTTTATTCCAAAGTTATCATCATCAATGTGTTAAGTTTTGTTGAAATAAGAAAAATAATTTTATTATAATCAAACATGCACCAATGAACATTCTATATTATAAACATATATTAATTTTGAAACGTTTTTTAATTATCAAATATTATACGAAAGAATTACCAAAATAACTATTATAATCAAATATGCACCAATGAACATTCTATTTAATTATAAACATACATTAATTTTGAAACGTTTTTTAATTATCAAATATTATACGAAAGAATTACCAAAATAACTATAAAAGCCTGCTATATACTTATTTTATTAATTATATTAATAATTATGTGTAGCAAATAATAATAATAATAATAATTTAGTATTTAATTATTGCCATAATTAAATACTATATATATTCAAAATGCTTTAGGATAAATATATATAAATTCTCAGTAGAATATTGTATGAATATTCTATAATCAGTATTGAATACTATTGAAATTAATTGATAACATTCCATTATTCGGAAACATTAAAATTATGGTTAAACTTATTTAACTAGAAATTGTGTGTACAGGATTGTCATTCTATATTTATATTTAATACAAATTTGTATGTGTATACAATTTGAATTTCCAATTTCGGGTAAATTAAATACATTAAATGTAAATATGACAAACTTTATTTCCTCTTTTAATTAGCAAGTATAATTATTATTAAAAATTATGTTAATTATGGTATTTTATGTATGCGAGGAATACTGGATGTGAATTTTATGATAATGATAAAAATATTATTAAATGTTTTAACGGTTTTTAAAACTGAAACAATTTTATCTACTTTTCATAATTTTTCATTTGTTTAATTCATTTTTCTTAATATATTCTATATCACATCTAAATCAATATTTATGAAATTATAATTTTGATTGTAAACGTCCATATTTCTTTGCTGTAACAAACTGAAATATTTAGGATTTTAGGTTTATTTCTTCTTGTTGAATTATATAATATTTAAACTTGCTTTGTTATTTTGCTTTTCATTTTCAAATTTTTTTTGTTTTTTTTTTTTTGTTTTTGTCCTCTATTTTCCGAATATCAGATCCGATTTTTACGCGAAACTTTTCTGATTATTATTATTATATATTTTTATTAACTTTCCATCCAATGTAATAAAAAATTTTAGCTTCATTAGAATATTTAAAAAATTAATACAATATATTACATTTTCCTTTAATGTACATAAAAAGTAGCAATAAAATAATTACATTAAGAAATTATCTTTAAAAAAAATTGTTAAAATTATAATTGTTAGACATAAAATTTAAAGAAATTTTTTATTTCTTTAAACGACATAAATTATCAAGAAATTTTTTATTTCTTTAAATTTTATATCTGACAATTATAATTAATAAAAATTTGCTAGTTGTTAAAATGATTAAAATTTTCTAACAAATGATTATTATTTAAGAAAGAGAAATTTTAACTAAAACTCAATTAAAAGGTTATTTAAGAAATAATAAAATTTTAAATGCAGTATGTTAATATCGGTATTATAACATCTGCATTTTATAAGAAATAAATATACTTAAAATCTTCATGTAAAGCTATTTTATTTTAATTATGTTTTATGTCAGTAAGAAAAATCTATAAATCGATGTTATATACTGTACATGTTATTAAGATATTCTTAAAATAATATTTTGGACGATTCGTTGACTTTCAAAGAAAAATAAGTGATTTTGAACATAAGCAAAAAATTAACTGCCATTTATAAATAATGCGGGAAATTTCAGGTCAGCTCTAATCCTATTTACTTGCCAAACGTTAATCGGCTTTTCTCTTTGACTTCGTTAAGAATTCTATGTACAGCTGTAGATACAATCAGCAGGAGGTCGATGAATTAATCGAAAGACGATGTTGGAATGCATCAAGATACGGTGACATGTTTCTTGTTCCACAGGCGAAAAAACAACCTTCGATAAAACTGCTCTGCTTCAGAGACAATGATTCCTGAAATATTGATTTCAAAACGATTTTCTTATGAATAAATCTACTTCACCACTTTGGTGACAGCTTTAGCCAAATGGTTGATTAATACAGTCGTTGCTATCATCTAAACACAATATTTAAGAAGTTTAAATTTATTTTTTCATGCTTAAATGAAAATAACTGAATAATTATAATAAATGCACAACTTATTCTTTTATATATTTCAATTTAAATATTTGCAAATATGGATGTATTATTTCTGAATTCATTTCCGTTCTTTGATACAAGATTATCGAGAAGGAAATTTTTTAATATTCACTATACTATAATTTACAGTATTCAAAACTAATTTTTTTTGTGCCGACTTAAACTGAAAATTTATGAAATTATGTTTTGATTAATTTTGATATTGAATAAACTGCAAAAAATTGAATTATACATTAAAATAATCCTAATATAAAAAAAATATTTATTTTTAATATGAATTAAAAAATTCCTTATATAAATATTTCATTAGTGACTTGAATATATTCAAATCTATTCACAATTCCTATATCGTAACAGTTTTAAAATGAGATAATTAAAGCTAGGAGAATACAGTTTTAATTATAGATGAAATATAGCAATCTCAATGTTGGAGTATAGGCCTACTGCTAATGTTGTATTCTAAAAGAATTTTTATTTAAGGTTTTCTACATACATCATTTGATTTATGTGCAGGATCAATCTGTCGGGTTTGAGAAGATATCCTGCTTTTAATCCTAATGGTCTGTTTTTTAAGAATTAGAACACTGCAGGAAACTTCTGACTTGCACTAAATTGGTTCTTGGAAATCTGATATTATAGAACTATCGTAAGTTGATTCTTTATTCTTCATAGGCGCAACGTTATAAATGGCAGATTCGTTCTTGGAAATTGGTTTCTTATCCAAAAAATATCAAAACTGATCTCTGTAAAAATGTTACATATTTTTATAAACATTAATTACGAAAAAATAAATATTCCATATGAAAATAAAGCACAGAAAATATTTAAATATAACTATTACACTTAATGGAAAAATAATTAAAGA
This sequence comes from Olivierus martensii, assembly GCA_000484575.1. NCBI lineage: Eukaryota > Metazoa > Arthropoda > Arachnida > Scorpiones > Buthidae > Olivierus > Olivierus martensii. The sequence goes on from AYEL01073915.1 coordinate 23,077, forward strand.
ATGCACAAAAAGTAAACATGTAGACACACTTAGTTCAAGCAGCAGTTTAGGAACAGGCGAATCTGACTGATATTATGTTTCCTGTTCCTGGATAATGTATGGAATCTACGTCGTATGCAGTCGTAAATGCAAACTGCGAACGTAAATTTAGTGTTTTAGTGGCTATCTCGCATGAAAATAATGGTCATAAATGCAGAAGGATGTAGATCGAGCTTTGTAAAACAGGTCGCCTATATTTTTTCGGTATTAATAGGCATAATAATCAAGTTATAATGAAGTTTTTTAACAATAGCAACATCAGGTCTCATATATTTAGCAATAAAGATTTCTGATTTTGAACATTAAATATACATACTGTACTTATTTGAAAAATATAAAAATTCAGTTGTTTACACAAGAAAATTTTTTTATGTAAATTTTGTATATTTTCAAACTATTTCGAACTTTACAAGCAAACTGGGACAGAAGAGTCAATAAAATAATTCCATTTTTCTTCTCACTATAAAGCATTTCAGGTCTGACTGTATAAAACATTTGACTCGCATTGAAAAGGTTCAACTGATATGCTGCAGGCAGAATTTTTATTCCTTTATATCTCTTAGAGTTTTAAATTGTATTATGATCTAAGCCACTTCGACTATGTTCATTATCAGATCACTAATGAGTTCTACTAGAGAATGACCAGTGATGATGAGATCGATAGTCTGAACTTCCGAATTTCGATTTCCAAAAATAGAGATTTTGTAATTCGATTCTCGATCTCCAGAAGAAAAAACAAAATATTTCAGTTTATTTGGACAGTAAATCATTTGAAGTTATCATATTACAGATTTTTGAGATAACAATTCAAGTATTTTTTTTCCCAAAATTAAATTTAAGAACTCAATTATTATTAAAGTTTTGATACTTTGATTAAAGTCAAAACTTTAGATTTAAGTAACTTTTTCAGAATTAGACGTGCGATATCTTATATCGAGTATTACTCCTTCTAACAATTTGTTTTTTAACTTATACTACATTTTAAATTCATTCAATTCTCATAAAAAATCCAGCCAAATTTCATGATATTATGTTTATAATATAAAATATTTTATAATTTTAAAAAATGTATAAGGTGGAGTGGGGTAAGTGCACAGCGGTTTTTACAAAGTTGGGCTCTAAATGAAGGTATTTTAATCTATCGTATAGATATTTGGCAGGGTCGTTAACAATGGCATTCTACAGCTAATACCGTTTAAATCATTTTTGAAAATTTTATATTTACGACAAAATCTTACAGTGTTAGCTATCACTCACTTAACCCGAAACGGAGTAAGAGTGTACGTGCAAGTAAAAACGTTTTGATGTTTATTTACGCACCCATTAACACGCACTTGGCACGAGTAGAATCAGGAACAAATCTACTATAAAATGCTTTTTACTGTATTAAGATAGGGTGTTTCGTTTTAGAGTTATTCTTTGTTAAAGAAAAAAGGATCGAACTCTTGAAATTTGAGAAACGAAAGGATTTTAACTGATCGTATAAATATTTGGCAGGGTCGTTAACAATCGCATTGCGCACCTATTACGGTTTAAATCATTTTTGAAAAATTTAAATTTGCGACAAATTGTACTAAAATGTCAGCTATTCGGACTTAACCCGAAACGTGGTAAGAGCGTACTTGCAAGTTAAAAAGTTTTGAAGTTTATTTACGCATCCTTATTTGATACGAGCAGAATTAGGAACAAATCTACTATAAAATGCTTTTTACCGCATAAGATAGGTTGTTCGTACAAATTTACTATAAAATGCTTTTTACCGCATTAAGATAGGTTGTTTCGTTTAGTAGTTATTCTCTTAAAGAAACGAGTTTGAACTCTTGAAATGTCAGAGGACAACTCCGTCTTACGATTTCGATAGGCTTTAACCTACAGGTTGGGGACTATCGAAAAGTGACTCCTGTAAAACACGCAAGCAGAATTAGGAAAAAGTTTGTTATAAAATGCTTTTTACCGCATTATGATAGGTTGTTTCGTTTTAGAGTTATTCTTTCTTAAAGAAACGAGTTTGAACTCTTGAAATGTCAGAGGACAACTCCGTCTTACGATTTCGATAGGCTTTAACCTACAGGTTGGGGACTATCGAAAAGTGACTCCTGTAAAACAGTTTAAATCATTATGCCTTCGTTATTAAAAAAATCGAGGTCAAATGTCATAAAGCCGGACCGCACCGCTTATATGCCTAAAAAACTGTGGCTATTTCTATTAAAGCGGTGGTGTAGTGACTAAGGTGCTTCCCTGCGGAACTGACTGTTGTAAGTTCGAGTCTCACTTGCATATCTTGTTTTTTCAAGTGAATAAATTAAAATATTATTAGCAATTAAACTTCAGGTACTGCTGTAGGTGAATCAATAGTTAACTAAAATTATAAAAAATTATCTGTTTCAATGAATGCCATATTGTTCCAACATTTGAAAGTTAAGGTTTGGTTTATGTATGAGTTTTGGAATTCAAATTTTTATCCTACTAATTTTTAAAGTAGAAGAATTAGCTTATGCATGACTGTTTGGTAATAAACATACTCGTGTATAAGCCGAGGTGTTTTTCTCAACAAAAAAAAATTTCTGAAGTGGAGGGTCGGCTTATATACGGATCAAAAAAATCCAATTTTTTCGCTGGAGAAATTGAAGTAATAAGCAAAACCATAACTTATTGTATGTCTCCTGAAGACCAGGAAGGAAATTTTGCAATAATTCATTTAATATGATACCAGGTAAAATTTTATCTTATCCCGATGCGGTCAAGCGCATTGCGCCACCAACTCCAACCTGCGTCTATATACTGTAATCAGATAGGCGACGCTGTGCTGCCCAATATGACGCGACGTGAAAACTCGACAATCAATCAAGAATATTACCTAGGATTCATATTTGAGTGAAAATATATATTTATTTTTCATTAGAATATTTTAATTCATTTTCTAGTAATTGATAAATACTTATATTTAACTCATCGATGATTTAATTAAAGTAGATTAAAAAGTAACTGAAATAATTTTTAGAATAATGAAAAAAATAATTATTTAAAATCTGTACTGAAAAATAACTTTAGTCTATCAAAAAAGTTCATCGCAATCGAAATCAAAACTTTGAAATCGCACACTTAACGTCTAGAAATCACATTGCATACGTCATCCTAACGGTATGTGTCATCATCATTAGGGTGATCCACTCCTTTTAAAATATGATCAAAAATTTGAATACAAACTCAACTCAATTATAGGGGAAACAACTTTGAATGGTCTCTTGGGAGCTGTGTGGATGTAGATGTATTCTAATGGAATTTTTACTGTGATGATATGAACTTTTTTTAGAAAAAACAGTTATTCAATAACAACAATAAAAAGTAAATATTTTTATGTAAATTATAAAAATCTATTACTATTCGTTAACTTGATATTTTCTGAAGCTAGGTCATCCTAATCATAATATCATACACCGACATCAATACCTTGCTTCAGAGTAAAATTTTACTTTACCTGTTGCAAATGAATGCGTCGTGCCACTGAATCCAACCTGCATTTATATAAGGGCATTAGATAGTCGACGCCGCGCTGCCTGATGCGCCACAACACAGAAATTCTTGACAATAATCCAAGAATCTTGTGTAGGCGTGCTGCGTTGGATCACTTTAGCAGATTATTGTTGAATTTCTGCATCGTGGCGCATCTGGCAGTGCGGCGTCACCTATCTGATGCATTTATACAAATGCAGGTTGGAGTCGGTGGCGTGACACACTCGATCGCTTCGGGTAAAGTAAAATTTTACCTTTTTAAATTATATATCGATGTTTGTATTATAAAATTTATTTTATGTATATATTTAAAGTTTCGATAAAATATTTATTTTGGCAAGTGGCATTAATATATCAGTAACTAAAAATCAAAGATCATGTAATTTATCAGTTTCAAATTTTTATCAAATTTTAAGTGTGCTAAAGTAGGGATAGGCTTTTTCGAAATTTTATAGAATTTTAAGTGCTAAAGTCTGGAGGTAGACTTATTCACGGATTACGCATTTTTACAGATTTTCAAACTCTGAAGTCGGGTGGTCGGCTTATATTTGAGTATATACAGTATTTATTAAAACCAACAGATTCAGCTATAGAGATATGCTGATTTATTTCGCCATCCATACTTTATTCCAGAGCCTTATTGGATTAGCCATCTTGCTGGACCAACAGTTCATGCAATAATTCATAGTACATTTTTTTTGGGTTAATTCTATATTTATCTTGCATAATTTTCTTCTATTTTTGATACACTGCACTATGAAAAGAGAAAATGATAATTTTCTTTTTTCTTTTGTCTCACTCGCTGTTGGCATTAAAATCAGCTATGAATGAAAACTAGATAGCTGCATTAGTCCATCTCTGATGAAGTCAAGCCATAGCTCACCAGCCATAACACATGAATAGAATACTGAACAAGGGAAACACTGTTAATAACTTATTAATAAATTCAATAAATATAAAACTGTTATAAAACACCATGAAGCAGGTATACTAAATATTAATGCAAATACAGAAAATAGTCATCAAATTTTTTAATAAATAAAAAAGTTATCATAGTAGTTCTTGACCATAGATGACAGTTCCATGTTTATCTAAATGCACTTATTCCAAACTAATTTATCCTAACTTAATTGCTAACTTACTAACTTAATCTATGAATTAACTAATCCCATCCTCTGTGTGTCAATGTGAATTTTTTTTCCATTTTTTTCATCGTCTTGCCTCTTGTGCCTCTTGTTTTCGCTACCCCATTTCTGACACCAGTGTGAGGACTGAGGGGGGCATGAGCTCTGTTAAATAATGTCAGAATGGCGGAATTGTGGCCGTATTTATTACATGCATGTGGATTCGCAATGCCAAGGTCCGGGATAGAAATTGACTCAAATAACTAAATTCTAACAATAACAATATTTATTGAAAAAAGCATGATATAATTTGATGCGATATGTGATGTGAAATTAGGTTAAATATATTTATAACTGATATATTTTTCTGATTGAGTTCCACCATGTCATACCTTCCTTCCTGAGAGGGTTTGCTGACCTTATATCAATAATACAACTTCAAGTAATATGTATACCACGAAATGTCTAAATGTTCACAAGTTCATTGTACACAGTTCATCATATTCACCGTCTTTATCGGCGTCATCGTAATAGTCCACCATTGCTGTGATTCCTCTTCTTACCTTACCTCTGTCAGACATCTCTCCAACAGGACAAGTTGCTTTCCCATCTTTGGTTTACATTTTCATTCTTTTTTTTTTCCAACTTCTTGAAAAATTAGATTGAAAAAAAGTAGTTTATATCTCTCTGACTCTGTTTGGACACGGAACTCGTATTTATTCTTTCCATCCCATTCGGAGAAGGAATTTTCCCACAGATGAACAAGGAACCAGCGAATTTATTCAAAGTTCCCTGTTAATTTTGATCGATCTTTATTTATTAATTCTTTTCATTTAACAAATTTTTTTTCATTAAAATTAGTACAAAATTTTTATAATTCTCTACAAAACAAGGGAGTGCATCTGGGGGTTTTTGGGATCTCACACACACTTTTCAAGTGCACCCACAATTTTTAATCCAGCATTTTCTTTTCTCATAATTTCTATCAATCTCACATATTTTTATATATTTCCAGAACATTTTTTTAATTCCCTTCCAAAATCATTCAGAAGTTTTCTCATCTTTCTCTGTCTTGCTATCCTCTATTTACTTTCACTCTTTTGCATATTCTTATATTTTTTATACTCATCTGCCTTCACATTTCCATTTGACATTCCCAAGTATTGTTTCTTTTTCTCAGCCACTGCGTGTTTCTCTCTTCATTCCACCATGCATGACCCTTCCTACATAGTCTTACTTCACTATCTACTTCTCTTGCAACACTTGCTACACACCTTAAAGCAGAGGTGGACAAACTTTGGTGAGAAAGGGCCATATTGTTTCAATGAAATATAACCTAGGGCTGCACTTATGTTATACATGTTTTTTTTAATTCTGTAATAATTAAAAAGAAAATACAACATAGATTATTAAAGAGCAGGATCAATCTGATTGGAAAAGGCATAAAACAAATAGCAAAAAATAAAATTCCCAAAAATCCTACATTTGCCTAATAACTGTCTGAGGTGATATAATTCTCTTAGAAAATTATGTAGCCAAAATAGAAATATCCTAAACTTTTTCTAAGGGATGCATTTGTTGACTTATATCATAAAAGGGTAACATGTTAAAATTAAGCCAATTTTCTTAGTAGATCAACTTTCATTGGCCGTTATGTGAATCATCGGTTTGAATAATACTGGCAGTCTGAAAAAGTGACACACTGTTTTCAGAGAAATTTACAGGGTTGAAATTCTTTTAAATTGTATATTAAAATTATAATTTAATCATTTTAAATTTGAAACAGTTTAAAAACAAACCTGTTTAGGAAATTGCACAAATATTAAATACAAACACGTGAAATTACGAAAACTATTGAGTTGATTGACTGATAAAATGATTTTATTTGATTTTGAATGTATTGTATTGAGATGATTGACTGACAAAGTGATTTTATTTGATTCTGAATGTATGTTGAGTTGAGTGACCAACAGAATGATTTTATTTGATTTTGAATGTTATTTTGCAACTGATTTCTTATGCAATGAGGTTTGCTCTGGTTAATGGTTAATCAAATCTATTTTTGTAAGAAATATGACACTGTAATGATATCTACAGTTTACCATATGAATTATTATTTCTTTTCTAGAAATTATATAAACTATATTGCTGAGATATGGAACAGATTTGATATTTTTTATATTCATTTAATTTATTAATAAAATTTTTTGCATTATGGCTATTAGTTATGAGGGCCTCATTAAGTAGGTCTGAGGGCTGCAGTTTACCCACCTCTGCCTTAGTGGGTCCATACATCATGTTGCATATATTCTCATTCGTTTGACCCAGCTTTTTACATATTTTTTCATTTATCTCTCGCTTCATACACAGATCCTCCACTTTTGCTTGCATCCATACTTCTTTTGTCATCCTTACATTTCTCTATCACTTCAGAGATTCATCCTAGATATATCAGATCGTGACTGAGCCTATATCTGTATCTCTTATCATTCTTGTGTCCGTAATCTTCCTTCTCAATCTTTCATAACACATAATCAAATCAGTCATATCCCTCTGATCTCTCTCATGGCTGTCCCAGATATACTGATGAATGGTTTTGTGCCTGAAGAAGGTGTTTGAGACAAATAATCTTCTTTCAGCAGAAACTTCCAATAGTCACTCCCCATTATCATTCATTCTAAGATCACTATATTTCCCAACCAATCCTTTCACTACATCCCTCTCCATACTAACTCTCCTATTCAAATCTTCAGCCATAATCACTGTGTCATGACTTTCATTTATTGCATCATTTCAATCACACCAGAAATTTTTCTTTCTCACTCATACCATCCATTGGAGCATATACCACTCTCAGAAACACGCTGCAGTTTTAATTTCATCCTTACTGATTGTGTCATTCACACACTTGTATTCTAAAATATGCTTTTTCCTCTTATCAGCAACCCCCATATCACTTCTTGCTCAGTCATTATTTTTTACTCCAGACCATATTCCTACGATATCATTCCTTACACAGAGAAATGCATACCCCTTTTTATGTTTCACTCATATAGAACATATCCAGCCTATATTTACACATTTCATAAATTCCTATTCATTCCCTTTCACTTGTCTATTAACATTTCAACACATTCGCTATATATACTTCCATTTCTGTTCTTGTTGTCCAGTTTTAAACTGTTTATGGTTGAGTGTTCTTTCTTTTGAACTTTAAAAATCATAAGTATAAATTTCACCATATTTGTGATCATCCAAACAATGATAGTCTGGTGAGGGGTTGCTCCTTTGAGAGTCCCAGACAACCCCAGGCACCACTTCATCAGGCTCCTAACTTTTTGGCCATTATGGCAAAGTTGAGCTACCAACAGTCCAGAAAGATGAAAGTGCCATGTAAAGGCAGAGCTAAAGGGAATTGTCTTCTAATATGAATAAAAACTAAAAGTATATACAGTGAAATCTGTTAAAATGACCACCTTGATATAGTGACCACCTGACTAGAGACCAAATTTCAAAAGTTGGTTTGTTTCCCATAGGATGTAGGACTAAGTGGTAAATGATAGCATCTATATAATGTTATGGAACCATATTTTCTGATTTGAAAAGGAAATAAAGAAGAAAGCTACATGGAAAGATATTGTACCAGTAATATGATACTTAAGATCAACAAATGATACCTAAAACATAAATAAATCAAACAACATAAAACTTTTAAATGTTATTTGGACTTATAACTTACAAATATAATAATTCTCTGTTTTGAGGTATCAAACAAAAAATATTTTGGAAAATTTTTATATAGTCTGATTTACAGACGTCAGATATAAGTAGGTGGGGAATACTTGTATTTATAAATGTCCTTGGTTTGTTTCTTATATATTGGATGCTTATAGATCAAAATTAATTAAATTGAATAAAAAAAATCCAAATTTTGCAATAATGCTTTTCATTTGCATACAATTATCAATTATTCTTATTGTTTCTTTTTATTGTAGATTAAACACAAAAATAATTGCATATGCGATTGTAAATTATCTGCAGTATTCAGTTGCAAAATATTCCCTCTTATATAATTCTTCACTTAAAATTTAGAAAAATCTTAAATTATAAGAAATGATTTTCTTAATATAATTAGGAAGATTACAATTGAGAAACTTAAGAAGGAAGAAGGCCAATTAAGAAAAACCATAAATATTACTAGAATGAGACTTTTTCTTCCATATGCAAAATTGTACATTATATATTCAGGTAGGCCTCGATTAGTGTGAATATTAATCATTTCCAATGTTATCTCATCACACTCACCAGCCACAGTTTTTTAGTTACCAATGGCGAGCTGGTAACCGTTATTTCAAGCCCTGAATATAGGATAGCAATCTCTATTAGATTGCTATACAATCTATCTCGAATATATCACCAATTTGACTCCTGTTTCTTTTTTGTGATCATTGATTTATAGATTAAACTCTTTCATTTGGTTATACTTTTACAGGATTTTACAAAATCAAAATTATAGTATCTCGTGGCTCAAAATCATCTTGCACTCAAGTTATTTTTTATATTTTTCGTGTCTATTACTCTTCTTTTGTTGTTTTATTACTATTCTTTAGTCTAACCGATGATCAATCTATACGTGCTAATTTGTTATTTGGAGAAATGATCATTGATGTTTTAGAGTCTATCGCCAATGTTTTCACCGATAAAACTTCCTAATTTTGATATGTGACCATAGATTGACAAATATCTTGACCAACTGAAAAATCTCGTAGAAAAATTTAAGAATGAACGTATTTCGATTACAGGGATGAGCTATCAACTGAAACAGATGGATGAGGAGATGACTGTAATCGGACTGATTGATAATCAACTAACTACTCACTCACCTCTGCTGAATTTCCCTAAAATCATTTGATAAAACTATCCAGTGGTAAATAGCAGATTAAAAAGGGAATATTCTGTTTTATTTTCACACGCAAGAAACAGCGTCCCATCACAAACATCGCTGATAAAAAATAAAAATAAAAAATAGAGATATGTTAAAATAGCAGATGTTTGTAAAATTTATTGGTTTTTGTGTTATGTTAATTACAATATGTTCTCTTTATCTACTAATTAAGGCATAATTATTGTCTGAAACATAAGACCTAACATAATCTACTAGAAAGCCAACATCTCAGGCGGACACATCGTGCCATCTATCAAATAAGTTATAAAATTATGAAATATTTGAGTTTTTTATTTTTTTAGAACGGGTATTTTAAAAAAAATATTTAATAGTCACAAACTCTAAGTTCAGCTTATAGGAACTCAAATCAGAAGGATTTATAAAATTTTATTGCATAGTCTTGGAACTATTTCAGTCTAAAGTTGTACGTGACACTAATGAGGATAAACAAATTATTATATAGATTAAAAGTTAATTATTTACTCTTTGGTGAGATAAAAGAAATCATTTGAAACTGGAAAATGTCAAAGTCAAACTTCTAATTTGCCACAATATAAAAATTAAATATGAAGAATTTTGCTCAAATGTAATAACCGATACTAAGCTACTAGAAGAAATATGAAGCAATAAAAATATAGTTTCAGATTTTCAAAATAAATAGTTTACTTATTAGTGTTGTTAATTTTTATATGTTTAATTAATAAAAACATATAAATAATTGCACTTTTTTTTAACTTCCACTACACTTCTCAATTTTGTCCAAATGACTATCATGATAAAGATGGCAACATTACTTCCAAACATCAAAATATTGATAACTATAAAGATATCCTAGAGTCACCTATTAAGAAATTTTAACAAATTGTTAATACTTTAAAAGAGTGCCGATTAGTTTTATGTTTTCAGATGAATCTCTGCTGGTTGCATTTTTAATCACATGTCAATGATAATGAATCTTTAACTCTAATAAATAAGTCAATACTTTAGCAGTCTAAAGAATTAATGAGGTGTGTTGTTAAAGAAAGATCTGAAAAACACATTATTATACTTAATTTGATATTTGGGAGTGAAAAATTCAGTTTTTGGAATAGAATATATTCTGAACCACAGCTATTAATTTCCTGTGATATTTAATAAATAAATAGATTTTAATAATTTTAAATTACCATCAGACAAAGTACAATTTAAGATCAATAATTGATTTTTTAGCAACCAATAGTCTGACATCCTTTTTAATTCAGATAAAAGTATGATAGAAAAATAAATTTATATTTATGCTGATTTCACAGTAAGTTAAGTTTAATAATTATTCAATTTTTAAATACTTGAAAAATATTGAGAGATATATATGGTTTAATGGATCAATGATCACTGTTTAATTGTTAGTAGTGTAATAGAGATATTAAAGATAAGATCCTTATTGATCTGAATAAACAGATCATCCAATAATGTTCAGGTACTGAGAGTGCTGAAAAATCAATTATCATTCTATTATATAATAGAATGATAACTAATGTTTAGGATAAACAGAGATGCAGGGAAATTCCATTCCTTGTGTTAACTTTTTGAACAAAATCCTTAATCTCTAAATTTACACTAAGTGCAACCAAATATATCAATGATTTTTGAACAAGTATATCAATATATCACAACATATAGAAGTAATAACTGATAAAATTTATACAGGGTATACCACCCATCCCAGTCTTTTTTCAAAAATGAAATGCACTATGAAGTTTAAAATGAAATTTGCATAACCAAAATACATGTAGGCCTCGATTAGTGCGAATAATGAGTTCCATGAATTTCTCGCACTATTCGAAGTATTAACTATATGTAAAATATGTTCATAACCAAAATACATGTAGGCCTCGATTAGTGCGAATAATGGGTTCCATGAATTTCTCGCACTATTCGAAGTATTAACTATATGTAAAATATGGTAATTGGTTCTTGCTTTGTGAGATTCCGGCCATTACCCAACTTCACGATGAATAACCACAATACTAACTGTTTAAGAAATATTTTCATACTTTATATCGTTGTTCATCATTTAAATTAATAACTTACCAGGAATTGCGTCTCATATAATCATCAAACCAACTGCCAAATCAAATCCAAAATAAAAATCAATTTTTATCAATTTTTAATCAATCAAAAATCTTTACCATAACAAAGCCTGAATAATAGTATGTTAATAGCTAATCGGCAGAAAGCCCCATCTTTTTGATGTTTCACCCCTTCAAAGCCAAGTGACTGTTCTTGGACTGCTCTTTGTCCGGTTTTACAAACCGAAAATTAACGGTAATTTGTTAATTGACATCACCAGTTTTACTAACCGAAAATTAACATTAATTTGTTAGTTGACATCATAAAATGGGACGGACATTTGTTAGTAAGATTGGTTTATGCTTAACAACTCACATTAATCGAATATTTGCTCGCACTAACTGAAAAACGGTATCATTTTTATAAGTTGCACTAATTGAATATCGCATTATTTGAACTTGCACTAATCGAGGCCTACCTGTATATTTAAAGAATTGAATGATGTCATTATCACTTCTCTGAACAAATAATAAGTAGAGGAAAGTGGGATTAAGTATGAAATATAAGGAAACATAGATTGAATTGAATATCAGTGGATCTGTTGAAAAGAAACACCTAATATTTAAACATTGTTTTAATTTCTTATTATGGTCTACAAAAAAGAAAAAACTAAAACAACTGGCATAGCCTAAGAGCATGTCCTAGGACAAGAGGTATTAAAAATGTGCCATATTGATTCACAAATCTTGCTTGTCTTTGTATGCTCTCTGCAGCTCAAAGGACTTTTGTGTCACTGATTGATCAATAATCTCCCAAATTCATTGTTTCAATTCGTCCCTTGTTGTTGAATGTGCTGATACACCATGCCTTTTACCTGTTTCCACAAAAAAAAGTCCATTAACATTAAATTTGGCTCCCAATCTATTGTCTGTGGAAAGCTGATTTGCTAGTCAATAATGAGTAATGGGTTGCAGTCATATCACAAGTCACATTGCCAGTGAGACATTTTTTTATGCAGGACTTTGATGAAGAAATCAGAATACCTCATTCCATTTAAAGACCCATTGAAAAAGTAAGGCCTAATGATTGGTATCTTTGGTCATCCCAAATGTTGAGGGTTCAGATATGTTGATTGTCAGTCTCTCAGCCAATATGTTTTCAGATGACCAGTAATCCACATTGTGGATGTGGATTACTCTCATCTCTCCAGTGCTTTTGAATATAGCCTCATCAGTACAGAGAATTTGATAATGGAAAATATAGGTTTTATTCAGCAATCAATAGCAGAAAACCTGCTATTCTGCATGATTCTGAAAGTCATTATCTCCAAGTTGTTAGTCAAATGGATGTGACATGAATGTAAACTATGTCTGTTTAGAATTCTTCACACCATCATGTAATCTAAACTCAGATCTGCTGAAAAATCTCTTGGTGGAGTCATAAGGACAGCTATAGCAGCAAGGACATCAATTGTTCTGTTATCTCTTATAAGCCATCTGATCTATTCATTTCAATTAAGACTTGGCTTAATCTCACCAGTTCTACATACACAAGTCACTAAATGCTGGAATATTTTACATGAGTGATAGGTGTGGTATGGATATCTCTCAACATAGATATTCAGCAACTCTACTTCTAATGACATTCACTCAACACTATCAGCATATCAAAAGTTTCTTTGTTTGTGAATGGCATGATTGTTACAAAAAACTGAGAAATGGTTGATTTCAGCAGTAAAAGTCATATTGAACAAAGATGCACAAGAACTAATATTTAGGAAATAGGAACGGATTGTACTTATGGTTTGTCCTGAAATGTGATAATGATAACATCAGATTTTTAGATATGATTTGATTATAAAAGTTTTATTATAAACTTCCTAGCACATCTCATTTTTGAAAAAAAGAGTGGAACAGATAGTCTGTTACATTGTGTATTATAAAATTCATAAAACAAAAAATCAATTGTGCAGATAAAAAACAAAGTAAAAGAATTAAATTCATTTAGAGATGAAAGATTTGAATAAAAAAGAAATTTGCATAATTCATGATCCTTTCTTTTCCTATAAATACAATATAAGTTCATTGTTTCTTGTATTGAATTCAAACACATTACGTTAATCTCTTATTAGTTTAAACTATCATTGATATATTTTTATAATACTAATAATTAATTTTTTGTTGATGATCAGTAATCAGCAAAACATTTTTCTGTTGATTCTGTTTTATTTTCAGTTTTTTTTCTTAAATTTTAATTTTGTTAAAATTTATAAATAAAAACATTATTCTTATTGTTTAAATGCTAATGTATGATACAGTGGTGCCTCGCAATTCGACATCCTGCAATTCGACAGTTGAGTTTCACAGGAAGGTGCATGGCATGCATAGAATTGTGTGATGTTATTTGTTATTTGCATGGTTATTTGTCAGTTCTTGTTAGGCTGCTTTTCATGGCATGCATAGAATTGTGTGATGTTATTTGTTATTTGCTTGGTTATTTGTCAGTTCTTGTTAGGCTGCTTGATGTTTGTTCGTGTTGTTTGTTTAATTTTCAATACCTCATTTTTCAGAAAGTAAAAAATTTACACATCCATAGTTATTATTAATTTTTTGAGTGAAATTTAGAGATGAATTCAAAGAGAACTGAACAGAAGAATAATTTAAGAAAGAACAACTTGATTGAGCATAGAGAAAAAGAAAGAAATTGTAGATAAAAGGCAGAAAGATAAAATAATTACAGATGTAGCTCAACAATATGGCATTCCAGAATAACAACAATCCTTGACAATGTTTTGCAACAGAGAGAAAAGATTATGTGCACTGGAGTGTCTGCTGGAGCATAAAAAATTTCTGACAAGAATAGATCTTTAATCAATAAAGAGATGGAAAAGCTGCTTCTTACTTGGATTAGATAAAGACAGATGAGGGGAGATCCAGTAACTTAGGCAATGTTCTGTGAGAAAGCTAGGTTAATTTTCGAAAAATTACAGAAGAAAACTCCAGAATAAACCTCAGATCAAACTATGAAATTTAAAGCAAGTCGAGGCTGGTTTCATAGATTTAAAGGTAGAACAGGATAAAGAAAACTTTATTCCAACATCTAAGAGCTAATAAATTGTGTTGTGTATAAAAAAAATGTATTTTGTAATTTAGTGTATTATACAATAGTAAAGCACATATAATAAAGTAAATAATATAGTGTATCTCTCTCTACCTCACCCATTAGGGGAGTGGGATGGGGACCGATAACGAATTAATCTTATAGTCTTATATGGGAAATATTGTCAGGAGTCCAACAATGAATTAATCTATTTTCCATAGTCTTATATGGGAAATATTGTCCTGCAATTCGACAGTTTCTCAATTGACATTAGTTTGGTGATGGATTTGTGTCGAATTGCGAGGGACCATTGTATAATGTTATTGATGTGAAAGAAAGGTGTTCTTGTTCTTAGGAACTTTTTGAAAATATGATTATTTAATAAAAAAATTTAGATAATTATCCAACAAATACTAAGCACACACAAGCAGACCAATACTTTTAAACATTATCATTTAATCAGAGTAATGTTTTCGGCTTTAACGCCATCATCAGCTCTTACAAACACATAATGGAATATAATAAAAATGCTACAGTTCTAGAACCACAAAAATAACATTAAGAACTAAAATACAAAATTTAAAAAACATTTCAAAAAATTCTACATTAATTTTAAATACCCAACAGGGTCTTACAATTATGGCTAAAGTCTAACCAAATAAAACTAATTTAATTAATATTACATTTACGCATAGAAAAATATAAACTAAACCTCATAACAATTTCCAGAAATACAAAATTATCTTTGCCACAAAATCTTCCTCAGTCGATATTATATTGGGAACCTTGTTGTAAAGCAAACTTCCAGGCTTTAGATATATTATTCCTTTGCCTATCGTTAATTACTAACACATTCTTACTACTTCTAAATATTTGTAACTCCTCCACGGCGAACAGCTCGATCACATTACTAAAAGGCTTCAGTATTCTGCTTTTCTCCCACTCTATTTGCACATTACACTTGTATGCTCTTTTAGCTAGTGCAGTGTTCAAGTTAGCTTTCACAATGTCTTTTCTATGCTCCTTTATCCTATCTTTCAAATTTCTTGCTGTCACACAAATATAAACCTCCTCTCTACCATTTTCAAGATTTTTTAACAGTATTTCGTACACTCCTGTTCTCTCTTCTCGCTAGTACATATCCTTAATGTTCCGGAGTGCAGTGAATACAGTCTTTGCCCTTTGGAATGCTGATCTCTTTCCTCCTTCTTTTATTACTCTATTTACTGCCCTGAATTGTTTTAGCATATCTGGCACTATTGTAAAATTTTTTCTATGCCGATTTTCCGTTACCTCTACCTCTTTCGACCTCCCATCTCTATTATCATTCTGCATACTTAATTGTTTCTTAAGCAACTCTTTAAATAACTTATCAATCACACTCCTGTTATATCCATGCTTTTGCGCTATAATTTTAATCTGGCTCAATTCATTTTCCCTCCGCCTCTCATCAGAACAATGGATAAGCGCTCTAATGACACGCGATCTCAAAGCCGCTTTTTTATTATGCCACTTGTCGTCTGACCATTCTGGTACAATTCGCCGCTATATAATATTGAGAAAGCGGTTGCCAAATGGATTAATTCAAAGATGGATAATTATGCTTACACAGTAAAATCGCCAGTTGAATTCCTTGAGAAACTTAAAGGTGTAAGACTAGAAAGGAAGGAGATTTTGGCAACCTATGAATTTGAAATGTTATACCCTTCACTCAACATCGCCCCAGTGTGCTTATGCTTATACCGATTCTTTTTGAAGAATACTTCAGGAGATGAAAAAAGCCGTAAGATACTTAGGAACTAGCAGATTTATTATACAACAACTCTTTTTACAGATTTAAAGATAGATTTTATAAGCAGATCTTGGGTGTCCCAATAGGAAGCCTGCTGGCAGGAGTTTTGGCCGAATTGGTACTAATAAGATCGGTAAAGAAAACCTGCCCAAATGATATATTAAGGGAAGCAAGCATATTTCTGAGACTGGCAGGAGTTTTGGCCGAATTGGTACTAATAAGTAAGATCGGTAAAGAAAACCTGCCCAAATGATATATTAAGGGAAGCAAGCATATTTCTGAGGTATATTGGGGTCGTTTTCATAATATGGAAAGAAGCAGATAAAACAGAAATGCTTCGAGACCTCTTCACACTACCAAGTTACAGCTTAAAATTAAAGCTAGAGCAGAAAGAGATGAAAGTAATACATTTCTTGGATATTTGCCTAGAAATAAAGGACCTCTCTTTTGAATCAACAGTATATAGGAAGCCAATGTACTGCCCTGTAATTATACCAGAATGGTCAAACGACAAGTGGCATAATAAAAAAGTGGCTTTAAGATTGTATGTCAGTAGAGCGCTTATCCATTGTTCTGATGAGAGGCGGAGGGAAAATGAATTGAGCCAGTAAACTTTATGGAACCGACTGTATATCCCTTTTGATATGTTTCACTCACACAGAGCACAGCATGGCCTAGGTGGCCCTTGTGCCAGTAATATTTACTAAACAACTACTACTACAAACAGAGCACATCCAGCCTATATTTATACCCATTATCATTTATTCTAGGATCTTACAAGTTCCTGTTCATTCCCTTTCACTTGTCTATTCACATTCCATATACACAATATTCTTTTGTACTTCTGTTTCGGTTCTCATTGCCCTTTACCCATTCTAATTTTAAATCTGCATTTGATAGTCCAGTTTTCATTCTTAGAGTTCTGAAAATCTTAAGTAAAAATTTTGCTACGTTGGTGATCAGCCAAACGATGGTATAGTCTAGTGAAGGGCTGCTCCCCTTGAAGGTCCCAAACAACATTGGACACCACTTTGTCAGGCTCTTAACTTCTGGCCTCTATTGCAAAATTAAACTATCAACAGTCCAGAAAGATTGCAATCTCCTTGCCACGTAAAGGCATGCACCAAAAGGGGGTAAGCTCTGCATAATTATAAAAATTATTTCCACTGTAATTTTCCAAATCTTGGATTCAATAATAGTTTGGAATTTATAAAATACAACAAAAATGACTTTTGGACATCATAGTTCTATGATAGATATTGAAAACTTTTACAAAGAACCCATGGTCAAATTCATGTCATTTTTCAGATATGAACATTATTCTTATAGATCTTTTTTAATGTTTTATCTGCCAAAAATTTAAGAGCTATAATTATTTCAGGTATTGCCCAAGCCTTTCTACAGATACTATGTAAAATGATCAGCATGGTATTTATATGCCAATAAAATTAGTTAATTTTGCACAGTAGTGTAATTTGATATCTTGAATGCACACCTCAAAATAATTTTGGAGCTCAGCTATTTTATCTAAATTTTCTAATATCTATTTTGATCAGTCATTTCAAATTTTCTTGAAATGACTGAACAATTATCCATTCATATCCTCTTATACATACATATTATAGATATTGGATATCATTACACATCACTACACTACTGATGAACCATTTTCAGGGTTAAAAAGAGGAATTTTTCTGATTTTGTTTATATAGATCAGGGGTGGCCAACCTTTTATTGTTCTTGTATCAATTTTTTCATTTTTTAGTTAAGATGCACCATATAAATTTATATTCCTTTATGGCTCTTTTAAACTATGGATATGTTTAACAGATTTGTGTGTGTGTGTGTGTGTGTTAGTGTGTGTGCGTGTGTTAGTGTTAATTACATATCTGATTGCACATGGTCACTAAGCCTAATCAAAGTTTAATTTAAGCATATTATGGCTAAATAAGGTAATGTAAGCTATAGTCAATAGAAAATTAGAGAATTTAAAAAAAAAAAACTTTAAAAAAATCTTTTAATATGAAATCTAAAATTCAATAGTTTAACAAAATAATATACAGCACAGTATTCAATATCTGCCATTTAATTTAATATCTGAGCAGTCCTCATTGGGGTCACCTGCAACAATCACATGGCCATTATGATCCAACAAGACTGTTCAGTTACTAAAGACACTATAACAGTAATCCAATATCAGCCAGTTAATATATCACGTGGTCACTGTAATGCAATGAGGTTGCTCAAATAGCGTTAATCTTCCATTCTTGGATTTTATATCAAGTAATTTATGCCAATTACAATAAATAAAATCAATTTCTAATAATCGAAACCTGTCTTTAAACTTTGCATAAATCCCCTAACAAACAAAAGTTGTTTCATTAAAATCCATTCAGCTGTTCTTCCATTATAAGTGAACACAAGTGTGCAAGCATTTCAGAACTCTATATATTATAAATAAATTGCTTTTTTTAATTTTATTTTTCTCTGAGATTCACTGTGCCACTTCTAAACATGCAATGTGCTACTTTTGGTGAAAGTGTCATAGGTTGGCCACCCTTGATATAGATCATCATACTTCACAATATGGCAGAACTAAGGATGATGAAATTTAAAATTCCAATAAAATGTGAGAATTATAAAATTTAATATTTTGTGTTATTTTAAATTTTTTATGCTTATTTTAAGTATTGTTTTGCTATCAGCTGCAGATAGTTTTGCTGTTGAAATATGATATACAATAGTTATGCAGCTAACAGCATCCAGCTAACCCATGTGACTTACTAGCTTGGTTTGTATATCTGTGAATATATGAATATATGCAGGTCCAAATGCAGTCCCAAAAATAAATTATATCACTGAAATTTTTAGGATATACTTAAAACATATGAGATGAAATTTTATATATATATAATTAATTACAAAAAATTTGGCAAAATTTTATATAAAAATTTAGTTTCAACAATTTGATGAATATATAGTTGACGATTCAGAATATTTAGTTTCATTCAATTTATCCAAAGTTCTACCATCCTACACAATGGGGAAATGCAATTACTTCTCTTCAAACAATAAACAAAGAAAACAAATCTGGTTTTTCCCTGAAAAAGGTGAAATAAAAAGGATAGAGGTTATCTGGGATGAAGAGAGAACTAGGAGAAATAGAGGAATCACTCAGAGGTTTTGAGGTGGACCAGATGTGTTCAAGAGTTGCTCGGAAGTGTTGAGACAGATTAGACGTGTCAGCAGTTGTTAGCTAGACTCTGAGAGAAAAAGTAACATCTAGATGGATCTACATAGCAAACTTGAAAAGGAACAAAGAAACAGTTTGTGCTTTTCACTACCTGTGAATATCTGAACCAAAGAAAAGTTATACCTGTCAATGTTCATCAGGAGTCAAAAGAAAATAGTGGACTTTGTGCTTTACAAGGTATTATCATCCATGAACTGATTGTTGGGTTACTTTTGTCTGCATAAAGAAATCCCAAATAAAGGAAGTTATTGGTTATTAAACTATTAATCTTTTTGTCATCATTGCTAGAAAGTCTCATTAGTTATCTTGAAGTTTTAGAAGAAATTTTTTTCCCACAATATTTCATTCTTTCTTTCGGTCATGTTTAATTTCAATAATCCCACTTCTGACACCAGTGTGGGACCATTGGACAAACTTGCACAGGTTTTAGGCCTAAACATGGTATGTGG
The DNA here is from genome assembly GCA_000484575.1 of Olivierus martensii. Classification (NCBI taxonomy): domain Eukaryota; kingdom Metazoa; phylum Arthropoda; class Arachnida; order Scorpiones; family Buthidae; genus Olivierus; species Olivierus martensii. The sequence continues at coordinate 43,340 of AYEL01073915.1, forward strand.
CAGGATGCAGGTAAGGACTGATGATGAGACTTTCTGACAACGACACAGAACCTAATGGTTTAATAACCAACAACTTCCTTTATTGAAAAGATTTCTTTACACAGACAAAAGTAACCATATAATCAATTAGTGGAGGATAAATACCTTGTAAAGCCAAGAATAAAGTCCATAATTTTCTTTTAAATTCAGATGAACACTGAGTATAACTTTTCTTTGGTTTGGATATTCACAGGTGGGGAAAAGCACAAACTGTTTTTGTTCTTTTCTGAGTCCACTATGTAGATCTGTCATGTTACTTTTTCTCTCCAAATCTATCTAATGACTGCTAGACATGTCTGGGTCCATCTCAAGACTTCCAAGCGACTCCTCTATTTTTTCTAGTTCTCTCTTCATCCTGGATCAACTGCCCTTTTTGATTTCACCTTTCTCAGCAAAAAACCAGATTCATTTTCTTCATTTATTGTTTGAAGAGAAGTGATAAAATTTCTGTATTGTGTGGGATGGTGGACATACATATACATATATATATAACTATCAATAGTTTCTTTCTTGGGTATCATTCTCTCATTCATATTCCTATTTATTTCTAAATCGGAGAGTAAACATTCCACAATTGTTCAGAATTTTATATCCTCCACATTTCTTTAATTAAATTATAGCATAATAAAATTTAATAAATACATAAAAATTTAATACTAATTTTGGAATCTTTGTTTTTACAGTATTTTCTGTTTATTATAAAACTATAAAAGATCAAAAGATGATTATTATTTCATTGGTTATTCAATAGAAAGTTATTTTAGTTTTACACTATTCATATAATTTTATACCAGTTTATTGCTCTAGTGGTACTTATGTTGTTTTTAATTTCATTCCAAACAATTTTGTTAGATTGTATTGTGACAGGTGTCATATCAGCCTGCATTCTCAAAAAAATTATCAAAATTGGTGAGTTTTTGTGACAGTTTATCACACATGAAGATTGATATAATTAGTTTGACCTTAATTATATATTACAAAATTTTTTAAATCTAACTTATTCTTACCTATCCATTGTTGCTTAAATTTGGCATTCTACAATATTAACAGAGAATATAATTCATATCTTTTGATCAATAAGCAAGAGAACTTAAATTCTTGACATGAATATCAATTTATAAATTTATATAAAAGAAATTAGAGTTTATCTGATATAAATTTCTTTTTATAGTTGGAAGTTATTTTGAATTATCATAATCAAAGAAAGTATTAAAAATCTAAAACAATATTGGAATTAAATTTATATTAATAGTATTTAAATATATATAATCAATTAATCATTGTTAAAATTCTTTAAAAAAAATTTTCAATTTTCACAAGGTTCTTCAAGCTTTAGAGTTCCTACATTATAATCAAGTTATTCATAGGGACATCAAAAGATTCATCAACCAAAGAAGAATCAAAGTACATGACTGTTAACAGAACAATAGATTCATCACCAAGACCAAGTTATCTTGCTGATAAATATGCTACAAATACTGTCATTCCTCCTCTAGTGGTTGCAAAAACTGAACCTTCCCCTTCTCCTCCTTCAACTCCTGAAGATGATGATCATGGTCCTCCACCACCTATTGCAGCTAGACCAGAAAAAACAAAATCTATTTATACAAAACCAATTGAGGAAGATATTAAGAATGGAGCTATAGGTTTTGATAAGAAAGATATTGCAAATAACAATAATTCCACTGCTAGACCAAAGAAAAAGAAAATGTCAGATGAAGAGATTATGGAAAAATTAAGAAGTATTGTATCTGTTGGTAATCCTAATTGGAAATATACAAAAATGGAAAAAATTGGTCAAGGAGCATCTGGCACAGTATACACTGCCATTGAAATAGCAACAGGAGTTGAAGTTGCTATTAAACAAATGAATTTATCACAACAACCAAAGAAAGAACTTATTATTAATGAAATTCTTGTTATGCGTGAAAATAAACATCCAAATGTAGTTAATTATTTGGATAGTTACTTAGTAGGAGAAGAACTTTGAGTAGTAATGGAGTATCTCGCTGGTGGGTCTTTAACAGATGTGGTTACAGAAACTTTTATGGATGAAGGACAAATTGCAGCTGTATGTCGTGAAGTTCTTCAAGCTTTAGAGTTCCTACATTATAATCAAGTTATTCATAGGGACATCAAAAGTGATAATATATTACTAGGAGTGGATGGTAGTGTTAAATTGAGTAAGTAAAACCAAAAATTTTTTAAATCTTTAAAATTTTGGTGAAAACATATTTAACTTGTAAGAAATTAAATTTACATTTTAGCTGATTTTGGTTTCTGTGCTCAAATATCTCCTGAGCAAAATAAAAGAACGACTATGGTTGGTACACCTTATTGGATGGCACCTGAAGTTGTTACAAGGAAGCAGTATGGACCAAAAGTTGACATTTGGTCTTTAGGAATTATGGCTATTGAGATGATTGAAGGAGAACCACCATATTTAAACGAAAATCCATTGAGGGTATGGTTTTATAATAATTTAATGAATAGTTATTCAGCAAAAAGAAATTTAACTATTAAAATAGGTAAAATTTTATTTCAATAAAATTTATTTATTTATTAAAAGTACATCCTGATTTCAAATATAAAATTGGAAAGAATAACTTTATGAGGTTTTTACTGTAATAGAAATCACTGCAAGAATGTACTCGAAGCCAAGGCTAGGAAGGATAATTTACCTCCTTTTTGCCAATTTGTCTATGATCAATGTATCCTTCATTGATATTAAGTATAAATTTCTATTTTAATTAATAAAAGTTGGCTTAATATGTAATTTTGGTTTCTTGTTGATTTATTCTCAATAATTTATATTTTGTGGAAGCAAAATACACTGGAACTACTTTTCATAATGGGGGACTATTCTCTTGCCTTTGACTTCTGTACATTCTTAAGATGATTCCTACTATAGTTTTAAATTTATTTAAAATATAAACAAATATGGCTAGTACCAAAGTGGATTAAGCTTAAAACCTAACAATCTTTAATAAGCATTGACATGATATTTGAATTAACATGCTAATTCAAATATAAATACAGATTGAATATTCCAAAATCTATAATTTCACTTTTACAGCAGGAATCCCTTTAAAATAAGACTGACTTATTGTTTTTGTAATGAAAGATGATGCAATAGTGCATGCACAGTTGTGGCACACTGTCATAATTTAGTAAATCATCAAACATTGTCAGTGTGAGTGTCTGTTACTATTTATTTTTTGTTTGTTATATAGTATATTATTCAAAATGTCAAAAAGGTCTGATAGTGAATTTTTTCATTTTTTTTCAAGTCCATCATGTTTTATATTCCATAATTTAAAACCTGAAATATCATCTGTCCCAAGCATTTTTGTTTAGGGTATATTCAACTTGTTATCTTATTGAGTATAATAGATTATTGAGTATTATTGAGTATAATCTATTATAATATGATTATAATAGATTATTTCATTTATTGATAAATAATTTATTAATATAATTAAAAATAGTAATTATGATAGTTATACGACCATATTAGTGATATATGAAATATACTAAAACATCAGTTAAGCTTAATGCTGTATTTATCCAGATACATTACCTGTTTTTCTTATTTTTGATAGTTTGATGTATGGGCAAGATAACATATGCAAGCATTTTTGCAAATTTAAAACTACTGGTGTGTCTCGCTTTACGCAATTAATTGGTTCTATGAAATAATCACGTAACACAATCGCATAAAGTGAATTGAATTTAGCATGGATGAGATAGGGATAGGGGTTTCTTCAGGTTAAAAAAATATGAAACCTTTACACCTGTGAAGAAAAGATCAAATTTTAATGAATGGAATTATTTAAACTTATAAACAAAACACAAATTTTAATGAATGGTTGGATGAATGAATTTAATTAATACAAGTCATAACTAACTAAACACTACATAATTCTGACAGTCTTCAATTCAATATTGAATGGACTGGGTCTGGTGAATCTGGATCATCACTCTTTCTCTCTTGAAGTATCTGGGATGATATGATGATCTTCAATTTTTTTAATGAAACAGTCGAGACTCAGCTGATAGGCAGCATTCTTTCTCTCTCTATAAAGTTCTTTGTAGCAAATCAAAAATTCTGAATTTCTCTTGCAACTTTGGCACTTCTAGTCTCATTAGGATTATTTTTCTTCAATTATTCTGATGACTTTGTCAATATGTTTTTAAAAAATTCAGTAATTTATTTTGTTGAAAGTCATTTGATAGGCTCAGCAACAAAAAGGGTTCCTGACTTTCATCATTCATGTTGTTTTCTATTTCCAGAAACTCTTCATTAGTTGAGTTCTGATGAGTGGTACTTGAGCAGTTCATTCACATGAGAGAATTTTTAAACAAAACAATTTTCTTTTTAATTTAAAAAGTTAATTTACTTTTTAAAATTGCGTTACAGTGAAAACGCATAAAATGAGATCGCATATAGCGAGGGATACCTGTATTTAGTATTACTCTGTATCAATAGTTAATAAGTATCTGCAATGCAGCTTTAACATCATATTTTAAACAACAAATATGAAATTAATATTTTTATTGAAAATACATTAGAATTCATCTTTTTTTTAAATTTCACATTGATTAATAATTCAAAGGTAGAAGTGATTTGTACATTTGATTTAACTGGAACAAACTCCACACAGAAAAAAAGGCATAAAATGAGATCGCATATAGCGAGGGATACCTGTATTTAGTATTACTCTGTATCAATAGTTAATAAGTATCTGCAATGCAGCTTTAACATCATATTTTAAACAACAAATATGAAATTAATATTTTTATTGAAAATACATTAGAATTCATCTTTTTTTTAAATTTCACATTGATTAATAATTCAAAGGTAGAAGTGATTTGTACATTTGATTTAACTGGAACAAACTCCACATCTGTTTTTTGTTTTTAACAGATTTTTTTTATCACTATAATTTTAGTGCATGCAGGAAATAGGAATAACTAACTTGTAAAGTAGTAAATAAATTTGTTTAAAATTCAATCAAAAAATTTTTACAATGATTTTCCAAACTATATTAAAATATATTTAAGTGCTAAATAATTCTTAAAATATTAAAATATTTACAAAAGATTTATAAATTATAAAACAATTCACAAACTGTAAGATGCATTTTGGTCTTTCTGCTGTAACTGAAGAGAGTCAGAAAGACCGAAACAGTGCATTATACAACATACATTGCATTTATTATTTAATATAAATAAATAAGGATTCCAAAAATATGTAACATGTGTAGAAGGGTTCTGTGCTAAAATGAAGTTGGGAACTGGTGCAATAGAGAATTGAATTATAAGTATATATTCATTTATGGAAATAATCGGATTGATATTCAATAGGAATGCACCAAATATGGCCATTTCAATTGTTAAATTATATAAATTACTCTGTACTGGTTGTTAAATAGTGTAATAATAATAACTGTGTGTGATAAAATTAATTAACATAAACTTTTAATATTTGCAACTAGGTAGTGGTTATAGTTGCAGTTGTGTTGTGCAGTTTTTAGGATAATCACTAAGTTATCATTAAGCTTGAATTAAATAGTTGCTATGCTTTTGAATAATTTAGTTTTTACTTTGGTTTTGATATTAATACATTTTAATATTTATGTATTAGTAGATATAGCTATATTAATTAATTTTTGAGTTTGTTTAGGCAATGATTTGATATTTATAAATTCAGAAATATATATATTATTTACTAGTTATTAAATATTTTGAATATCAACCTTAGTAATAATATAGAATTTTGTTTTATATATGTAATAAGTGTTATTTGGATTTATGAAACTTTTTGCTTGATCTAAGTTTTTCATATACAATAATTTGGAATTTTTAAATATATTTAACATTAAAGCTATTGTATTAGTATTTTCAACAAAAAATAGCTGAAAATATAACATTTTATACAGTAGTGTTAATTATCTGAACTAATTAGGATCAGAATTATTTAGTTAAATCAAATAGTTTGGATAATCATACACAAGAGTACCCATTCTATACTAGAAAAGTGTAATTAGGCATACAATTAAATTATTGTACTAAGGTTATTATTACTATATATTAAAGTATGAAATAATATAAAAATAAGAAGTGATTTGTAAATCACAACCAAACTGTCCACATAATAGCTAAAGTCAATATCTGTAATAACTAATTGACACTTTCTTTGCTATACTAGATGTGTGTTCAAATAAATAATTGGAAATGAATACTTAATATTAAAGGGCAGGAATAATACTTCAGCATAACAACTAGTGCATTAATTCTTACAAAGCATATATAAGCCACTAAACTTGAAAATTTTTTTAAAATTTATTTATAAATGTTTTTTTCCTTCCTCTTCTAAGATACTATAATTATGTTACAATTTTATGTATTTATGTTTGTAATGGAATTTTGCACTGAATTTCAACTTTCTTGTGATGATGTAATCTTTTCCAAAATTTTCCCATGATATTATACATATAACATTGCCTCCTAAAATTATTCATTATAGAACAATATAGCATTGTAATAAACTTATACATCAAATTAAAACTAATACAATGAATATTATCAGTACTTTGTATTGAATCAATGCTTATAGACTTTTGTAAATATGAATTATATTGACCAATCAGTGCTCTCAAATTACATCATGATCAATCAAGGATACTCTGTAAAAATATTTGTCATCTTTTGCATTTTTGCTAATTCTGCTTTGTTGTTTACAATGATTATATTTTCCTTTATAAAATAATTATTCTATCGAAAAATTGTTTTTCAGTTTTAAATAGTTTTAGCTAGTTATGATTTACCTGAGAGAAGTAATTTTAAAATTAACTTATATTTTATATTAAAATAGAAGTCCTGCTCATACAGCTTTTGGCTGCCAATACTATAAGGGCTGTGCCCCCTGTTCTCTGGTATGGAGATGGGACAATTTCCTGAACTCCAACTGGTTTCAGGAGTAGGTATTTCATATATGCAGTGGCATACAAATATTACTAATTAGCCAAATTATATTCCTAGTGACTTATTTTTGAATTAACTGCCAAATAATAATTATTTTTATTAATTACTAGCATATCCGTGCCCGGCGTTGCTTGGGCAGTTCATGGCGTTGTACTTAAGTATCTCTTTCTCTTTCTCTTAAATTATAACCTTTTAGATGATCATCAGGATTTTCTTCAATGTATTCTGAAAATCTTTCCTGTACAGATATGTTTTCTATTTGAAATGTGTGTCTTTTCGAATGTTCACTTCTTTATCTTTCTTTCTTTATTAGAATTCTGTTGATTTGCTCGATCTTCTAATGTTTCATTTTCCCGAGTTAAACGCATTCGTTTAGCACCGGGAGTTAATTCACCTAAACTGTTCTTTCTTTTTCATAGCATTATGAAACTTATACAACTGTACGATATACAAAAACATTATATCAAAACACGTGAAACAACAGGTATGAAACTTATACAACTGTACGATATACAGAAACATTATATCAAAACACGTGAAACAACAGTTATAATCTATATTAAAATAGAAGTCCTGCTCATACAGCTTTTGGCTGCCAATGCTATAAGGGCTGTGCTCTGGTATGGAGATGGGACAATTTCCTGAACTCCAACTGGTTTCAGGAGTAGGTATTTCATATATGCAGTGGCATACAAATATTACTAATTAGCCAAATTATATTCCTAGTGACTTATTTTTGAATTAACTGCCAAATAATAATTATTTTTATTAATTACTAGCATATCCGTGCCCGGCGTTGCTTGGGCAGTTCATGGCGTTGTACTTAAGTATCTCTTTCTCTTAAATTATAACCTTTTAGATGATCATCAGGATTTTCTTCAATGTATTCTGAAAATCTTTCCCGTACAGATACGTTTTCTATTTGAAATATGTGTCTTTTCGAATGTTCACTTCTTTATCTTTCTTTCTCTATTAGAATTCTGTCGATTTGCTCGATCTTCTAATGTTTCATTTTCCCGAGTTAAACGCATTCGTTTAGCACCGGGAGTTAATTCACCTAAAGTGTTCTTTCTTTTTCGTAGCATTATGAAATTTATACAACTGTACGATATACAAAAACGTTATATCAAAACACGTGAAACAACAGTTATAATCTCGAACCAAGAATATCAAGAAATACGTGAATTAGTCTCAAATACAGATTCTTCTTCATAATAAAAACTTACATGAAAAAATAAAATAATCAGTGATTGAAAAAGATGATAGATTAAATAATAAATCAGTAGTAGCATAAATAATTCGATAATTTTTATAAAATTCTGTTGTTGTAAGTTAAATTGTTGCGTTGCTATGGCAATGACGGTTTCGTTTCTCTACACGTGGTAATGATAGTGACAATCTTAAGGGGCATTAGAAATAACAGTTATAGTCTCGAACCAAGAGCATCGAAAAATACGTGAATTAATCTCAAATGCAGATTATTCTACTTAATAAAAACTTACAATAATGAAAATCACGAAATAAAATAATCATTGATTAAAAAAAGGTAATAGATTAAATAATAAATCAGTAGCAGCATAAATAATTCAATAATTTTTATAAAATTGTATTATTGTAAGTCAAATTGTTGCGTTGCTATGGCAATGACGGTTCGTTTCTCTACACGTGGTAATGATAGTGACAATCTTAGGCTGAATTTCCTAATGCCCGTTATCTTGCCTTATAATTGAACATACAGGCACAGGTATTTAGATTTATATATATTATATATAATATAATATAGATTAGATATCTCTAATAATCATATCTGCGAATAATACGTGGTCGTTAAGCCTAACCAAAGTTTAACATAAGTACCACATGGCACTAAGCCTAATCAAAGTTTAACTTAAGTATATTATGCTGAATAAAGTAATGTAAGCTATAATCAATAGAAAATTAGAAAAATATTAAATAATACGTGGTCGTTAAGCCTAACCAAAGTTTAACCTAATATATTAGGCTAAATAAAGTAATGTAAGCTATAATCAATAGAAAATTAAGAGAAAGATTTAAAAAAAAATCTTAAAAACCTTTTAATATGAAATCTTAAGTTCAATAATTTGAAAAAAAAAACTTTAAAAACCTTTAATTTGAAATCTGAAGTTCAATAGTTCCAAATATTTTAAAAAATACCTTAAAAACCTTTTAATATGAAAGCTGAAGTTCAATAATTTAACGAAATAATATACAGTTCAATACTCGATATCCGCCATTAAAAGCAGTCTCATTGGGTTATAATGGTTACGCTCAAGAATCACATGTCCATTATGATTCAATGAGACTGCTCAGTTACTAAGCAGACGATCTTAGTAATCTAATAATATCGGTCAGCTAACATGACACGTGGTCACTGTAACCCAATGAGGTGGTTCAAATAACGTTGATCTTCCATCTTTAATCTTTATCTAGTAATTTACGCCAATTATAATTAAAAAAAAACAAATTTCCAATAATCAATACCTATCTTAAGGCCTCCCTGCCTAAATCCCCTAACAGACAAAAGTTGTTTCATAAAAATCCATTCAGCCGTTCTCCTGTTATAAGTGTACACGTGCGCTCAGGCATTTCAGATTTATAATATGTATAGATGCTACAGTGCCATCATCTATTGGATTAATAATAAATTATTTAAATTTAGACTAGGGTGGTGCCATCTGTTAGTAAAAATTACAATTTAATTGTTAAGTAATTTCCCAAAATTAAAAATTTGCCTTGGCCTGGAGTCAAACCAGGAACTTTGGGTTACCATCCCGCTGCCTTAACCACTTAGATTACCAAGACATTGCCTAATTAGGTTGAATTATGATATGCAGTGGCATATTTATGATAAACATGGAAGTATCATGCCCCATTCAGAAAGCAAGTCTGCAAATTTTAACTATTTGACAAAATTTAAATCAGCCAAAAATAGATTATATAATGTATATAGCACTAAAATTTAATAAAATTTTTGTTCTCATATATTTTACATTAATACAGTCATTTATGTGTTACCTTTTTTAATATTTTATACAGTATTATATAATATATAAAAATTTTTTCAATTTAAAAATATTTTGCTATTGATTTGTCATTCTCTCAAAACATTACTTGGGTATACCCCTACATTTATGAAATGTTTTTAAATGAATTATCATATTTGCAGAAATAAAAACTTTTTTCTAACTAATAATGACTAAAAATAGCTATCAAAAACTGAGAATTAAATTTAGAAAAGGCTGTTTAAATAAAAATCACAAATTAACCATGGAAAGATGTTAGTTTGACAAATATAGCATACAGTTAAAACTTAATTTTAATTCATCAAGGCATTGTTTTTAATTTAAATTTAAATAGTATTTTATTATTATTTAAGTATTTTAAATCAATAAAATAAATAATTTAAGGTTACTAATAAAAATCTAATAATAAAAACTTTATTTTTTAAATAATGAATCCTAAAAGATATTGCACCATCTATAGAGACATTTTTTAATTTTTTATTTTTTTGGGGCTGTTAAAATAAATTTTTAAGGATTTTAGATTTTTTCCTTTGGATGTGACCTAAATATTATCTTCATGCCAAATTTGAAGTTGTTTATCCAATGGTCAGGGCTGAGAATTTCTATTATTCACTTACTCAATTACTCATGCTTTTGAGTGTATATATGAGCATAAATATATATGATATTTGGAGAAATATTAAATTCCCATTTATCAATACAGTATATTTTTCCTTTAGAAAAATGTTTAATTATATATATATAATAAAATGTATATATAATTT
>AYEL01073916.1:0-16878 GCA_000484575.1 Olivierus martensii
ATTAGCTTTTATGCGATAGTTATTTTATTCCAATAATTATTAAACTTTTCATTTATCATATTCAAAAATTTATAAATAAAATGATAAAAAGTCAATTGTTAGATAAAAAAATAAAAATTATTTCTATACTGTATTACTAATAAAGTCACAATCTATAAAATATTTATTGATAACAAACATATGACTGTAACAAGAGCTTTATTGTTAGTAACCTTGTCGAATAATTTTACGTTACGTTGCTATTAAATTAAACAATCAGTACTATATAAATTAATAACTCACCACGAAAAGTATAGCATTAAAAACATAATAAAAGCAGTTTGAAAAAATATTTTTATATGATTTACCATCTTGTTACAATAATTCGCGACTTATTTTTCATACAGATTACGTAAAATACAGTATAGGCCCTATATATCAATATAACATAGTATTAATTCTTTTGTGTTTAGTCATTCATAAATAATACTTGTATTTCGTTGAACTGTTTATCTGATAGTGCTTATCGTGTCTAAATGATGACAGATTAAAATTTTCATTGGAAGTTTAGTGATACTGGGGTGACATCGGTGCCACTACAGAAGTTTTATGTATAATATTGACATAACATGATATAGTACGGTACGCGACAACTCGGCGATGGTTAAATCAGCGGTAGAAATTTTGAAAAAATTACCGCTTATGTATACATTTAGATTGTTATAAATTTTAATATTGGAAATTTGTTAAGTCAAGTACAGTATATTAGTTCAATATGTTATTTACTAAGAATAAGAGAATTTATTATGAAGTGTAATTTTTAAATTTATTTTTTATAATTCTGGAAATAAAGTATAAAACTACAAAAATACTTTTACTTTTTAAATTCATATTATTATTGCAGGATATATTATGCTGATATTTTAAATATTTCTCCGATATTTTGCTGATCAGCTTCTCCATAACATGTTTGTTTCAGTGGACGATCATGGCCGGCAATATTCTTTCATAATCTACTTATATCATAAGTTTTTGAATTTTTCTTAACTTATCTATAAAAATCCACAAAATAGGGTTAGTAGTAAACTGTAGTTGGCGATGGCCAACTTCTGTAAAATTATTTATTTCATGGCTTTCATCTGATACAAAAAACAATTAAAATTTATAATTAATGGTGCCAACTTTTAATGTTTTGCCACCAGAATAAAAGTTATCAATATTTAAATATTTATATACTTTTTCACGAAAAATTACAAAAAATCTAATTAAAGATTTAAATTAGATTTCTTATATCTAAATATAATTTTAATAATCTTATATTAAATTATTATATTAAATTATCATCCACTATATTAATGCATATTAATTGTTTCTTAAATGAGAATTCACACTTTATATTGTTTTGGTTGCGCAACATCGGTTTCTGTCTCAAATAATTGTCGAATAGAAATGTGATATTGCCCTCCTGCCATCTGCCTATACTTCCCAAATCGTTCTTCAACTGAATCAGTCTGAATCTTCCCTGGTGATATGTATTGTAATCCCAACACTCTTATACAATAATTACATAATTCAAACAAACAGTAAATAGTTAGCTTTAGAGCCTGGTGAGTTTCTTTCGTTAATTTGCCTTTTTTACAGTCAATTTTCTCCCATGTATCAAGCCAATCTATAAATTCATTAAGAAAGACATTTTTAACATCTGTGGGTGAATTTGTAAGTGGTTCCATATATTTTTTTTCTAATTCCCTTCAAGGAAGTCTTAACATTCATAATTTCCTACCAAGTACTGACTTAATCAATTAATTTGGCTATGCTTTCAAAATTTGTAATATTATTTTCAGCACCTAATGAATACAATCCATATGACACAAATCTATTAAATATTTGTAAAGCAGCATTTTGTCTTTTCATTATTGGAGATAATGCCTTCAAACTTCAAATCATATCCATGCTTTATCAATGAATTATTTTCAATGTACGAGGCCTACCTGTATTTGTAAAGCAGCATTTTGTCTTTTCATTACTGAAGAAGATAATGCCTTCAAACTTCAAATCATATCCATGCTTTATCAATGAATTATTTTCAATGTAATGCAGTTTTTTTCAAAGCCTTAGATGAAGCAGTGAGAACATTTCCATTCCAGCCACTATATATAATTACCATAATCAGAATACTGGAAGGACTGATCATCATCTTTTCGATTTAACCAGTTAATATATTGTTCATTTGCTTGAATGCTCTCCACCATGATGCTTGTAGAAAATTATTTTCTCGTAAAATTTTGTTATTATTTGGTGATGTGTGAATAACATTCTCCTCCTGCTGATCGAAAAAAATTTGAAATTTGAGAAGAATTGAAGGAATTGCTTTTTCTCAACTTCTTGTTTTTTAATGGTGCACTGATCAATTGTCCTGTTTTTTTCATCATAGCCTGGTGATTCAATCAAAATCAGATGATGAGAAATGCAGTTCACATACCTTCATATAAAAAATTAAAAAACTAATTAAAATGCACTAGGAAAAAAAATCACAGTACCTTTATTCAATATAATTTTTTTACCTTAATATTTCGTGTTGGAATAAAATTACGTCTTTGGATAACTGAAATCCATTTTTTATGTAACTCTTTGTCTTTTGGAAATGAATATCTGTTAACGTTTTGACCATTTCGATAATTCCCACAACAGAAATGAACATAGCACTTATACTACATAAAGAACTAAAATTATTTTGTAATTTTAATACACAACTTATAACTTTAATTATCTTTATCAACAAATTCTATTAGAAGAAATTCTATTAGAATATTCTTTTTAGAAGAAATTCTAAATAGAATCTTCTAATAGAATGGCCTTCGAATAATGACATCAAGGAAAACATATGTCATTGCGATCAGGCTTTGAGTAGAGGTGGTATTGTTACAACCAGGGGTGCGAGATGGCATTTCAAGTGGATATGAGATAACATTTCAGAAGTATATTATATTGTTATTATATTCCAAAAATAATTATCATCAACACTTCCAGGCTATTCCAGTGAGATTGCATAAACTTTTTTCTCATTGCAAGGTCCAATAACTGAAAATGCCTGATTAACATTCAATATAACTAGTGAAATTGCCAGGTCACTGCCCCTCGAGGCTCACCTCTGCAGCATCTGCACCTCCTGTACATGTGCATGGGGTACTGGATAATTTTCTAAGTTCTTAACTTAACAGCTATTTCTAAAGTTCTTATTTATCTAATAACCAAGCATTATCAGCAGTCTTAGAATTTCTTTAATCTAAACAATAAAACAAATAAAAATGTTTTCGGTCACTTCAGTTACTCTCTGTACAGTCTGATCATTACAAGAAAACATTTGAAAAAGAACAATAATCGAATTTTAACAGAAAATAATTCAAATTAAAAATCAATCTCCTTGATAATAACATACAATCTAGAAGGAATTGCTTATTTCTTAATTATTGTAAGTTCAGGCAATAAAAAGCACATATAACAGTCAAACATAAAAGATTAACACTTTAATACAGTGAAACCTCACCTAACAGACACCCCTCAATAATGGACACTTCGTAATTCCCCAGCAGTAATACATGGATGTCTATGGGAGCATCCGGTTGGCCAGATAGCCGCATGGTAAAGCTTTGGCTTACCACACTGGAGGATCCGGGTCCCACCCCTCCAGTTTTTCAGGAGGGGTCCAGGCCCGGCTTGTTGAACCCCATCCTTCAACCATCCAGCTTAACTCTTTGTCTTTTGTAAATAAATATCTGTTAACGTTTGGACCATTTCGATAATTCCCACGATAGAAAGGAACGTAGCACTTATACTACATACAGAACTAAAATTATTTTGTAATTTTAATACACAACTTATAACTTTTAATTACCTTTATCAACAAATTCTATTAGAAGAAATTCTAAATAGAATGGCCTTCGAATAATGACGTCAAGGGCTTTGAGTAGGGGTGGTATTGGTAGTACTAACAATAACGATTATATAGGAAGTACAGCCATTTTTGTGATGTCATATCCTGGCTTTGTTGATGACGTTTAACTGTTAGTAGCACCATCTATGTTACGTTCTAAAGAAGCAATATGATTGGTTCTTTATATGACTACTTCATTTTGAAAAGTTACGATTGAAAGTATAGGAAGTGTCCCATCTGTATCAGTAATCTGTGGGGCCTAGAACCCCGGAAAAACTTTTCAGGAGATGCCGGACCCACCGGGTCTTCCTGCGTGGCACGCCAATGCGTTATCACTCGGCTATCTGGCTGCATCTGTGGAACGGGTTGTTTCACCTCACAATTTAGTACTGTTATTCATGGATCCATATTCTGTTATTGACAACGACCTTTATGTTATTGACTTGGTTATTAATGCGGTCCTCAACTAACCAAACGTGTCAAAAGTAATTTTTTGAAAAGAATGACTTTTGGACCATTGTTATATACGAAACTATTCTCTGCTACTGACTTCATGTTGCTAGATGGTTAGACTGTAAAGTGATCTGGATCCTTCACATGATAAATCTGAAGGATTCAGATTCAATTTTCGCGTCCCAACATCTTGAAAAATACTTTTAGTAGAGGTTTGAGCAAGGTTCATTGAACCACCAATTTCATCTGTGGTTGACTCTATTAAGGGGATGCCCGTAATGAGTACTGGCTGCTTCATTGCTTACAAACCTACGGACGGATTATTGCATGGTAAAGCATTCGCTTATTATGTTGAAAGACCGGATTCAATTCCAGATCCCATATCTTTAGGCGTCTTGTTGAGCGCCATCTTTCAACTTTCCGGTTTATTACATCATGAATAGACCAGCCTGAGATGGGTTGTAATAGTGGCCGCCGCTATATATCTCATATGATTCGGCGGTGTAATTCAAACCAATCAACTAATCTTGGTAATCTTTGGTTGGAAAGCAGTGTAAAAGAAACGAAAGGTACTGACTTTCCGTTGTTTTGTAGAAGTTATGAGTCGTCTGCAAATAATACCCAGACAAGAATAAGGCCCTCAAGTGGTTTCTTTCATCAAGATTCAGAAGAGATTTCAGAATTGATGGCTGTGATTTTTTCCAGGCTTCTTTTCTGAGCCCAACCAGTCAATATTAATTCTTTAAAAAAATGTTCTCTTCTTGGTATCTGACAAAGATTGAAAGTGATGTAAAACCAAAATACCAATAAAATAATTTATACGTAACAAAGCCATATCTAGGTTCCCAAATTTGGATGGATTTTATTTTTAATTTTATTATTTATCTCGTTTTAATAAGTATTTTTATGCGATTTTTCTAATTTAATTTATTTTATCACTAAAACAATTATTGAATAAATAATTTAAATATTACAAATATTAATAGTAAAATAAAAGCACTATATTAGTCATATACAATCATGTATACAGTATACACTGTTAACCAAATTTCTAAAAAAAATTGTGATTCCTCTCAAAAGATTTTAATTTGAAATAGAATTCCATATTTGAAAAAATAGTGTAAAATATAGTTTCAATAATTTGTTTCCGATGAATCAAATCACTTCTATAATTATAAGAATTATATGTAGCGAAATTCTCCATACTTAACTGTTCTCCATGGAAATCACATGGCCGGGTTGTCTGCTATGGTGATGGAGATCCGATGAAAATTTATATATTCTTTAATATTTTCATATATAGAAATATATATAAAATGCATCGTATTAATAAGCATTTAGTTATTTATAATTAATCATGATAGGTAGAACAGCACACTGATTTTATAATTATTAAAATTAAGTATTTAATCCGTTTGACGTATCGAAATTTAGCAAATTCTGACAGTGTAGACGAAATTTACTCGTTTCGGAGGGCGTCGGTTTAAGTTGGGCTCATCCAGAATAAAAAATTAAACAAATAATTACAATAATAATAAGTAATAAAGTTATTTGATAATCATATCTTACGAGGTGTGCGAGAAGAACTGTTGGCGCGCTCGACGTCCGGTATAACATTACGAGAAAGTAAGTTAAGTATAGGGTAGTTGGAAACTATACGTCGCATTGCATCAATATTTTACAATTTTTTAAGTAATCAAAAATCATATTACTGATTTTACAATGTTTAATTAATTATATAGTAACGGCGAATCATATAAGATTAATAAAGCATTTGCATTGAAAATACCTATTAGTATCGAATCAAATTTTAGCTTGAACCATTCTAAAAGTTGTTAATTAAATTTTATCATATGAATGTTTTGATGTTTCTATTTGATTATGAAAATTTTATAAATAATAATTCGTAACCACCAATAGAGATGCTAAAATTGATTTTTATTATAACCATACGAAATTCGGTACACGAAATTCAGTAAGTAGAAAACAACATATCAATATATTATTGTTTGATATAAAATCAAAAATTTTGCTAAAATCTCATTAACACGATCTAAAGAAAGAATATGATGATTAACAAATTAGCC
The DNA here is from genome assembly GCA_000484575.1 of Olivierus martensii. Lineage (NCBI taxonomy): Eukaryota > Metazoa > Arthropoda > Arachnida > Scorpiones > Buthidae > Olivierus > Olivierus martensii. The sequence continues at coordinate 6,454 of AYEL01073916.1, forward strand.
ATTCTCAGTTTTTTGTCGAGTTATAAATAATTGGAATGTATTAAAGTTAGGGATGATTAATTTAATGCTGCTACTGATGATGTATGTAATAAACAAAAATATCCCCAAATAAACTGCTACTGATGATGATAATTTTAATTTCGTGTAAGACAGATAAACAGTAGTATTTTCAGTATAATTTTTTAATAAGTCTAGCATTATAAAATTAGCATAAATTGATAAAAGGCAAAATGATAGAAGTCCAGACTTTCTGTCAATGAGATGTAAACGTTTGAAGACTGAAATGTAAGTGTATTGGTTTGAGTTATGTCTGCCTAAAATCATTTATTCCTTTTACAGAATTATTCAATCTCTTAAATGATATTGTCAGATATAATAATAATTCTAGGCAAACATAGGCCAAACCAAATATACTTATGACTCATGAGCAGAAAGTTTAGATTTCTATCAGCAAAATTTTATAGGAACCAAGTATCTAAATCATGAAATTTCTATTATATACAGTAATAACTGCTGTTTTTATATTGTTAGAGGAATGATCTGTTTTTGTTGGAAGATCCATATTAGCTTAGTATAGGATATAAAGTATGAATTGGCACTTTAGATTTGCTTTCAGATTTTATGAATTTATATTTATATTTTTGCATGAATTTTTTATTGACTATCAATTTGAATTAATTTTATAACAGAGTTATTCTAAAGTTATTACCACCAAATTTCTTTAATTATAAATCTTATTTAATTATAGCAAAAATTTTGGAAGTTTTAGTAAACTTTATTATATTTAGTAATTGATTTTATTTTAAATTTTACATTCATATTTTTAACCATATATAAAATAGGTCCCCAGCTTATGTGGTTTTGATTTATGCAGTTTCAGAGATATATATGGATGCATCTCTATTTTTATTATATTTAAATAAAATGTGAATAAAAAGTTTGTTAAACAATTTACATTTTTGCAAAAATATATTTATGCCATTAAATTTTCTTTTCTATGCTTAAAGTGTGCTCATAAATTTCATTTAGCTATTCTGTTTACTAATGTGCCAGTTCATGTTTATCGAATTTAAACATTATTGAGTTATGAGGTTTTGATTTAGATGTAAAATTTTTGGACAAATTAACTATATAAGTTGGGGACCTATTATATTACATTAATACTAAAATTATTATTTAAAAATAATTTTTGTATTATTATTTTTTCTATATAATCAATTATTATGAATGATCATTTTATTATACAGTAGGTCTATGATTTGTGCAGTTAATTTGTCCAAAAAGTTCTGTAAATCAAAAACTGTATAACATGCCAACAATGCTTAAATTTGATATATACAAATAGGTGATTAGCAAATGGGTCAAATGAAATGTATGAACTCATTTAACTATAGATAAGAAAATTTAAAGTCCTAAGTGATATTTTTGAGCAATAATAATAATAATTTAATGAATTTTTCACTAGCATTTTATGGAAATTTAACAAAAATTAAGACTTTTACATCTGCATATCTCTGAAACTGCATAAGTCAAAAATGTATAATTCAGATATCTACTATATTTCTAATAAATTAAATAGGATTCTATCAATGATTTATTTATTTTATTATAAAACTATTAGAATAGAATATATTATTACAAACAAATTTTCATTGAAATTATGCCATTAATTGGATTCATCCTTTCAAAATATAAACATAAGATTTTTAATTATATTGTGTTATATATAGTAATTAAATTTATAATGGGTAATGCTATTATTTAATGACTTAGAAAAATAACTTTAAGAAAATCATTATTAAGCATTTAAAAAAAAATTTTAAATTGGGGTTTAATTTCTAAATCTAACAATGCCTTTTGACTTCTAACTGTACTTTTTAAGTGATACTTTGAAGATTAATCCAGACTAAACATTAGTAATACATTAGTTATTACCAATGTTTCTTATTCTCTTAAGATTTGTATATTAATTATATTACTTTTAAAAATGCATTTTGGATTTCCTGCATAATACGAATCCTTTAATGATTTTAATAATGACTGAATTTAATAACTCTCTATAAGGAGGAGTTTAAAACAAAAGATATCTCAATGATATGTAATGTAAAAATAATATCTTATGGATGAGTATTATATTAATCCTAGTTATATTAATTATATGTATAGGATTATTATTTCAATAATAATTATCCTCAAAATCATTTTCTATTGCAATATTCTTTGTTAAAACCTTTTCATTTTTATAATTATTAAATGAAATTTATTTATTTATTTTTTTTAACTGATCTAGACTTTTTTATTATGGAAGAAAATCAAAATTTATTTCTTTGAAAGAAGTGTAACATACAAATTTTAAGGAAATAAAATATCATATTATTAATCATAGCTGCATTTAATCACCAGGATTACAATAACATAATCTTCAAAATATCATTTAAAAAACATGATAAGAAATGAATCCTAAAACTACAAACTAAAAGCATCATAGAGTTCTACAAAAACATTATAAAATATTTATTTATTTAAATCTTCATAAATATTTTAAATATATAGGTAAAATTATTGTTTAATTTATAAAATTTAAAATTTTGAATTTGACACTATATATATATATTTTGGAAGCACTTAAGCACTTAATACAGCATTTAAATATATGACATCATTAAAAACAAAAATTAAGTTTTATAAAAACTAATATTGTACATACATTATAAAAATAAATTTAATTAAACTGTGTTCAGCTATAGTCATATTTTATAAAAATTCAATATGATATGCTAATTAAAATAAAAATAGAATGAAATACTAGAACCAAATGACTTCTAATGGATTATTTTAGAATTAAATTGTAATTTTGTCTATTCTCTTTGTTATGAGAGCCTATTACTATATAGTTGTTAGCTTATTTGAAAGTGCTGGTGTCAGCCTAACCTCTGACAAACTGTTTAAACCAGGGGTGGGCAAACTTTTGGGAGAAAGGGTCATATTGTATCAATGAAATAGAGCCTAGGGCCGCATCCTGGGTCTGGCATCTAGTGAAAAATTTTTTGAGAGTACTGGGCCAGACCCAGCATCCCAAAAAAATTTTTCACTAGACTTCACAATCTGGCCCGTGGTTGGAAGTAATCCTGCCCTTTAGTAATTTATCTCATTGGAAAGGGATATAAAACAAAATAGCAAAAAAAATCTCTGAAAATCCTGCCTTCATCTAATAACTATCTGAGATATAATTCTCTTAAAAAATTATATAGCAATATAGAAATATCCAAAGTTTTTTATAAGGTGGGTGCATTTGTTGATTAAGATATTATAAAAGGGTGACATATTAAAATTAAGCCAATTTTCTTTGTAGATTTTCATTGGCCATTATATGAATCATTGGTCTGAATAATGCTGGCAGTCCGAAAAAAGAAACACTGTTTTCAGAGAACCTCGGCAAGGTTGAAATTCTTTTAAATTATATATTAAAATTATAATTTAATCATTTTAAATTTGAAACAATAATTAAAAACATACCTGTTTTAGAAACTGCACAAATATTAAATACAAACACCGTAAACTTACGAAAAGTATTGAATTGATTGAGCGACAAAACGATTTTATTTGATTTTGAATGTATTTTGCAACTGATTTCTTATGCAATGTGGTTTATTCTATTTAACAATTAATCAAATCTATTTTTATAAGAAATATGCATTTTAAAATCTTTGGAAATATGACATGTACAGTTTACCATATGAATTATTATTTATTACTTTTCTAGAAATTACATAAACTATATTGCTGAGATATGGAACAGATTTGATATTTTTTTCCATTTATTTTATTTATCAATAAAATTTTTGGCATTATGGCTATTAAGTACGAGGGTCGCATTAAGTAGCTCCGAGGGCCGCATGTGGGCCGTGGTTTGCCCATCCCTGGTTTAAACTAATCAATATATAAACTTTATGAAATGAAAATGCTGGTTATGTTAGTAATCTAACTGGTTAAGGCTTTATGGTATTATTACAAATTTTTCAGTTCAATTACAGTCCAGGATAAATTTTTATTTTGGGAAAGTAGTTAAAAATTATATTATTAAAAAAAATAATAATTTATTTGATGATGTCACTTTAGCCCTAATTTAATTAATTAATTATTGATCCAATAGATAGTAGCAGGTAATTCTAATTCCCCATAATAATAATTAATTACACTTTAATTTTAAAATAACCTACTAGAGCTTGTTTGACTGATTTAGTAATATTTGGATTATATTTTCTTTGTATTATACTGAAATACAGGAGCTCTCTAATATATTCAAAACTTGCACAAGATTGCAGAAATTACTTTATTTGACAAATGTTTCTGCAAATTTAGCTTCATGTAAAAAATTTTAACATGCAATAATAATAAAAATATTTTCTATAATTTAATATTTAGTGAATTACATGGTATGGCACCAATTTTTGATGATATTACTGTACAATAATTAATGTCACTATCAATAAGATTATTATTAATAACTAACTTTCAATAGTAAATAATTGTCATAATAAGTATCATATGTAAATTATTCATATGCATCATTTAATGATAGATGGTATCATATCTTCTGCCTTATAGTTAAATTTTACATTTAGCATGTTTTTAATTTACCATAAAAAGTATGCAATAATTTGTATAAATTCAACTTATGTTAATTTTATTACAAATATAAGTCTTATGTAACTTGGAGTTTACATTTAAACTCAGATCTCCTGTCTATTGAATTATATGATTATTAACTGATAAAATTGATCAATCTAAAATTGCTTTATGCAGAATATTATAATTATTACATTATTTTTTTTAATAATAATTAGATAAATATATCACTTTTTCAGATTTCTTTTAACAAATTTAAAGCCATTTAATTGAATATACAAAACAATTTAGTTTTGTATTAATGTATAGTTACAACAAAAGTAATTGATTAACCAAGCATATCTTTCTTGTTGATTCCCAGTGCTGGGCAATTTATTTGATCTGTTGGCATCATGGAGCTTGTTACAAATCTAATTGTCCTGTTGTTGACATAGTTACAACTTTTTAATAAAAACTTCAAATCACTCTGGAAAATGGAAAAATTTTGCAATTTTTTTCAGCATAGCTTGCCTCAAAATAATTTTCCATTGCTCAGTACATATTGTTTATCAATGATTTTTAAGGAATAAATTTTAAAAACATGCTTTTCAACTTTTAAAGTTGAAAGCTTGAGCTTATTTATAAAAAAGCCCAATCTTTAATCATCTGTTTGTGCACAAGAACACTTGAACTTTTCAGATTGAGCTGACTCAAACCAGCAACTTTAATCTATAGTTAATAAGATTGTCATTATAGTTAATCAGATACAATTAATCATCTATTTTTTCTTCTCTTTCAGAAATTTTGAAACATTGCATGAAAGTATGGATAGCATTCTTATAAATACCTACAATCACCAGAATTATTTTAGAATATTGGAATAATCTTAAAAACAGCAATATTACAATACATGTCTTTTAGAAATTGATTACAGTTTCTCCCTCTATAACACCAATTCACTTCAACATAGTTAAAAAATTATGGTATATCTGATTCTTATAATATGTTAAAATGATTCAATATAACAGTTTTAAACTAATTAATCACAAGCACTAATCACAGTTGAGAATAATGATAGATTTTTTATTTAAAAACTAACATTTTTGGTACAGTGTACCATCCTCAGGTTCTACATTCAAACACTATTTCAAATGCCCAACAGCTTTTTTAACAGAATCTCAAATTTTTTTAAAAAATTTAAAAAACAAAGCCAATTTTTGTTTTTTAAATTTTTTGTTGAGATTCTGTTAAAAAAGCTGTTGGACATTCGAAATTGTTGAGAATCTGTTAAAAAAAGCTGTTGGACATTGGAAGTTGTGAATGTAGAACCTGAGGATGGTACACTGTACCAAAAACGTTAGTTTTTAAATAAAAAAATCTATCATTATTCTCAACTGCGATTAATGCTTGTGCTTAATTAGCTTAGTTAAGGAGTTAAAGCAGATGATTAATAATAACAGTTAATTCTTACTTATAAACAAATTCAAAAATTTTCTGCAATGTTCTGCTGTAATACAAAAACACAGTGAAATAAAATTAAAGAAATTACAGTACACTTCTAACTTTAATTTATTTAATAATAATAATTCATTGACCATCACATATATATTCATGATCTTAGTACTGACTTACTAGAGTTGAGAATTTGATTTCTTAGTTAATTGCACATTTTGTATAAAATGTTCACATAAAGTTTTATTTTCATATTCTTGACACATTGATGCACATTATAATGTTTTTCCATATTTCCAGGCTTTTTTTAAGATATCCTTATCCTAATACATTTTAATTTAATATAAAATATCTGAAATTTTGTTAATCCTAAACTATTTTTTATATCATATTTAGAATCAATATATCCTAAATATAAACTTTCAGCCGGATGACTGCTTGGTAAAGCTGTGGCTTGCCATCTTGGAGGATCCAGGTCCCACACTTCCAATTTTTCATGAAGGTCCAGTCCTGGTCCATTGAATCCCATACTTCAACCTTCTGGTTGATCCCATCATGGTATTGCCAGCCTGTGATGGGCTCTACAAGTGGCTGCCAGATAAAGTATATCCCTTTTTCAATATGGTGGCTTAACTATATTAACCTAACCTAATCTGAATATAAAACTAAATCAGGCCATTGAAATCTTTTAACCTTATATAGAAAATTAATTTTTCTCTACAATGTACAGCTCCGGCCAAAATGTTTGTCACCTCACCGGATACGTTCGGCTTCCTTTTTAAGATTAATTTTAAATTTTTTTAATAGTAAGCTTTCCCGTTAAATAATTACACACTGAACGTTTTATGAAACATTAAAGTTCAAGTAAAAATCCGAGAAAAATATTCATTCCAATTTTATTATTATTTTAAATCTTTTTCCTGTCTAAATTACAATATTGAATAATAAATAATATAAAAAAAATATATAAAATATTGAATAATAAATTTAATATATAATTATTATATAATATCTTAACAAATGAAAATTTAAAACTGCATTATTTTAAAATACGCTGAACATTTTTGTTTTCTTTTTTTGATATTGTAGGCCTGTTTTAATATTTATGCTAAAGTAAGCTTATATCATTTTTATCTTAAAAGTAATATTTCTACAAGACATAACCTCATTCTGAAGATAACATTCCTCTAACAGTCTCTCCCTTGTTTCTGGAGCTATCCAGACCGTATCTCCGTGGCTGTCAAGGTTTCCTCAAACTTTTTTTTTACCCATCTTCCTCTATATACAACAGTTATTATTCCGATATATTTGGATGAGTACAAAAAAAAGGGGGAAAAAGAAGAAAACGTAAGTTAGATTTAATTTTTAACCTTGTTTTTATTCCTTTTCTTTTTTTTTTAGGTATGGAATCTCAAGCTAGTTCCATTTCAAGTTTAGACTGTTTGTCATTGATTGTGGAAAGCATAACACCTCACACGGCAAATATAATGACTTCTATCACGACAGAGCGACAATTCTAAGAAATGGAGAATCGCCTCATTAGTTTTATGTTCAGTGCGTAATTGATACTTCACACTGATGTGATAAGATAGGTAGAGTCATCAGATAGTTTTTCAACTTTAGAAGCAATCATATTCTCACGATAGCTAGGACATACTGTATCTATTCTCTAAGTGCTCTTAAGAGAATATTGAGCTTTGAAAACTACATATTTTTTAAAAAAAGAAATATTTTTTGAATACTGCATTACCTCAAACCGTATATAGACCCAAAATGTATTATTTTGAACGAAAACTCGCTCCCACGATCGAATTATTTTGCATAAAATAAAATAATAAAAAATGTTGAATCTTTGTATGCGAAATAGATTCAGCATACTATTCAAATATGCACTAAACGTGAAAATATTATTAAATTTTTTTGTAAACAATAATTTCAATTTATTTCATCTTGTATGTTTTTAAGAGTTATTTGTTGTATAGAAAGATTTCTAATAATTTTAATAGAAACTTCGCGTTTTAATAATTCTGTTCTTTAACTTGCTGTTAAACAATTCAGACGACAAGCTTATTGCTTGAGATGTGTCCATATTTCATACAGAAATGCCGATCCAAGTGACAGTTCGGTTGGTCCGCAATAAATTCTTCCTAATTTCAAATGTTGTAATACTTTTTTTTAAATACATATATACACAGTAATAGTTACTACACGATATTAAATTCTGAAAAAGAAAACAAATTTTGAATAATAAAGGTTTATCGTTGCTCACTTTTTGTCACTGTATCAAACACGTCATACTTTTAGGTACCAAGGTTGAAACAGTTAATCACTCTACACAGTCAGTCCTCTTCTTAGCCCTTCCTTGTAATTCTAACCTCCGATCAGGAAATGTTTTCGTCACTGCGTTTATCAATCGACTGGATCCTATGACGTCCTTTATTCCTTTTTAGGATTCATTCTAACGTAGAAAGAAAGAGAGTTATCCGAATGTTTTCATAAAAACTAACAGTAAATATCATTTAGCAATATGCGTGGTAGTTATTTTTAAAGAATAGTTTTATCCCACATTTCCAATAGACGAAGACATTAGACAACATAAATCCTGATAGACGACACGTACGAGATCTAGTACTCACCATCTTTCAAGATTTACGGTAGTGTGAACTACGACAATGACCCCAACTAGCACATTACGATGAGGGAGAGTTTCAACATCTGTTTCCCGATTCTCTTCCACACCCCAAAGCCACAAACCCCACTAATTCATGTCTGAATATGGGAAGACGATCATTTTATATAAAACAGAGCTTTATATTAACGTTTAAATTTAATCAGTTTTAATTGTTTCGGATAATAATTATAACAATTTTATTTTTAAATTTTATTTAATAAAAACATTTAAAATTTAAATAAATTGCTTAGTTTTGTTTTTATTAAGCAAAATTTATAGTTTCAGATAAGCAAACAGTTTTTGAATAAATGTAACATTACTGATAATATATAAGATGGTATACAAATTTCTTGAAGACCTAAAGCGTTAGATTTTTAAAAATTTTGAATTTTCCGACATCATTTTTTTTTTTTCAAAATTCTGTCCACTTATTTAGGAGCATATTATGAATGTTTGTATACTACATTGTAGTCTGTGGTATGGCTAGCCATAAGTTGTCTCCATTCACACGACGTGTAGTTCACCTCTCGTCAGCCGGAAAATTAGTCGGTCGCGACCTCCCCACATTTCAGGCAGACACCCGAGTAGCCACTGCCGCAATAAAATATGACCAGAAAAGTCTGGCCGCGCAAACTCTAAAGCTTACATCAACATCATTACGGATGTCATCGAGTGAGACGTTGCCCTTCTAAGAGAAATCGCCCATTTTCTTTTTTTTTTTGTTTTTTAGTTTTCCTCTTTCATACAGTAGACCTAAGTGGTAATGAATTAACTAGTCAAAACCGAAATATATATAAAAAAAGAACATTTTAAAGTTGCAGATTTTTTCCATTTATTTTATGCGATGTAATTGTATCAAGATGTAGTTTTTAACGGGATACTTTGACGATGATTTGTTTTCAAAATGGATGTCGCTTCTCTTTTTATGCAAAACATATGCCAAAATTAAGTATAACTAATTACCTAATATTAATCGTAAATATTTGGACCTTTTTTTAAGTTAATTTTCATTGGGAAATGATATATTATATAATTAAGGCAATTCTAAAAAAGCCTCTTAATTATTAATTAATTACATTTAAATATTTAAATAATATACTTTTATTAAAGTAGATATCAAAGATCATTTAAATAATTGCAATTTATTTATTTATTTTAATTCTATAAAACTATATTTACTATTATTATATTATAAAATTACTATTATTTCTTATCATTTATGTAGATCTTATAGATATTTAATTGTTTTCTGTGATGATTTATGAATCTTATAGAATATTTAAGCACAAGATACAGAAAATTATAATATTTTTTAAATAATAAATTTGGCAAATAATATGTGTATGACTATAATAAATACGTATCTTTCAATTAATAAATTTATATTAAATATTGTAAATACAAAAAACAAAAATTACGAAAAACTACTTGAAGAATAAATAATTCTATATGAGATATTGATGCACACGAAACGCATAAAATTTAATTTGGATAATTTATTTAAATCAATAATAATAAAATTCATAATTTTTTAATATTATATTAAATTTCGCAATAAACTTATATAAAAAAGATACAGTTTTCTTAGAATGATTGAAAATGCTGAAATATAAGAAACTAAACAGTATTCATATACTGAGTCTTCTTAAATGTTTGATTTTAATGATAGAAAATAATTTTAAATAATAAACAAA
>AYEL01073918.1:0-72245 GCA_000484575.1 Olivierus martensii
AATTAAATTTAGTCGAATATATTTCATAAAAATTAAAAAATAAAAATAAACAATTATAATTTGAAAATTTCACTTATAATAAGGAAACTCGAAAAGTTATCAGGAAAGTTATTTCTAGTCCCAAAATAAAGAACAAAATTTTTTAATTTAGTATGTGAAATTAAAGAAAAAACATAGTTATAATATAATATTTTTTAAATTTAAAACAAAACTGTTGAGAGATTTAAAGAATTAAACTTATATCAGATAACATAACTTTACACTATTTGTGTTTAAAACATTAATAGTTCCAAGGAATTCTTTTAAAATATATTTGCTATACGTTAATATTAATAAGTTAAACAATTAAATAATTTCTGAAATTATTATAAATAATAAATGAAATAAATTTTACAATATAAATATTTCTAAATCAATATTTATGACTTGTGTTAATCAAGGCTTATGACTTATTTAGAAACATTTATATTATATATATTATTAATATTTATAAATTATATATCATAAATATTCATTCATCAGGAGTCAGTTATTATTAGGATTAGAACAATTTATTAATGCTTGAAGATCATATAGGAAATTATTGATAGTAAACATTTCGCGTAATATTTTTTAAATATATCATATTAGTATATAAGTAATGCAATTTATAAATAACATCATAAATAAAGATGACAGTTATTAAATAAATACTGTATGTATTGTAAATTATCATAATTTATAAATAAATGAATAATGAAAATATAAATAACGAATAAATAATAGTTTACCAATATGCACAACAATGAGATAGAGTTAATGGAATTATCAAATTAGGCATACTGTACGATTTTTAGTATTTTATTAAGGGAAGTTAAAGGAAGATATAAAAAATACGAATAATATTTATCAATAAAATTTTATTTAAGAAATGCTTAACTCAGAAAATTTAATACAGTCATACTTTGCTCCGCTCCTCGACTTACAGCACTTCGGACTCGCGTACATTTTAAATTGTCATCATTCCCCAAAGTTTTAGTGTTTAATTTGGAGTTATGGCTCTTCAATAGCAAATTTTTTTGAAATGTTTACTTTTTTCAAAGTAAGGCTTACAGTATTTTTTTAGTTATAAATACTTCATTTATGTTAGTTATGTGCGTACATGACAATTGCAGTGCATTACATGCATTGATAAGTAAAAAAAGACAGTGCTTCGACTTATGGACATTTTTTGAGTTATGGCATCAGTCTGGAACCTAAGGTGACATATCTCTGGGATATGGTACTGTATCTGCGAAAAAGAGAAACTTTATAAAGTGTGCAATATCAAAGAGATTAGGAAATACTACAATATTGCATTAAAGAATAACAAAAAGAATCAAGTTGTCACATCATGATATTGCGTATAATTTAAACAGTTTTTTAATCCATAAAATAAATATTAAAAACCAGAGTTGTCGAAATTAACGTGGGCTCCAGTAAAAATTACAACAGATCTTTCTTCTTGCATATGTATGAGATTATGTGCGTGTATCCTCTTCATATGTAGATGGAAAGTAAAACAAAATTGATTATATTTATTGAAAGAATATAATGCTTTCTTTATAATATTAATATATCGATATACTCGATCGGCTCTTGGAAGAATTATAGGTGCTATTATTGTAAACCCCTTTCTCCACCCTCTCGTCGGCTCTGCAATATTCAAAACAAAACGTTGCGTAGAATATTGATAAAAATTTGAATTTTTAAAAATTGATAAAAATATTCATAGCTGACGTAATATTATTTTAGCCAAGTTAACGAAACTTAATTAGACTAAATGACAATATTTCGTTTCCTTTGCTGCTTTAAATTTCAACTGTTAATAATTCTCATGAATTCAATATTTATTATTAGATCTTTCAAACATTTCTAAGAAAAAGTGAAATGCAAATCATGACACGAGAATAGATGCATTGCATCAATGCATGTAGTAAAATAAGAAGAATCAAGAATTTATTTAATCCTAAGCAGAAACTAACTGATAAATCAAAATTCTAATATCTTTTATATTATTATAATCTCTTCAGGAAGATTCGACGATATTTTAATCTCAGACGAAATAAATCAAGATTTGTAATCGCTACATTACTAATGAAAAACTCTTATAATTAAAGGAAAGAAGAAATCAAAAGAACAAAAGGATTAAGTGATATTACGCAGAAAGATTTAAAAGAAAAAAAGAAAATGGAATTTTCTAAGAAATATTTTTCCTGCCATCTTCACTTAGTTATAGGCCCCTATTTGTTCTTATTAGCTGTCATTCATGTGAGAACTATACAAAACAAAATAAAGTTTTTTGAGAACTGAATGCAATGTAAGGATAAGACTACGTTCAATAGAGGTCAAAGTTTGTGTGAACTGTGAAAGAGTTTATAGTTTCTTATAGAATATAGCATTTTTATTGAATTTTGCAAACAAATTACAACAGACAGTTATACATGTTACAATTTATCAAATCGTTTTGATGTAAACATCAAATTAATTGTAAATAGTAATAATAAATTTAATTTCATTTATTAACTTCGCTGAAACTATTTGGATACAAGTTCCTTTAATGCATATTTTTCAAATACTTTACACATAAGATCAAAGGCGGACCGTTAACTTTGGGGGCCCTGGGTTAACACATCAACAAAATAACCCAAATTAACCTAATGGTGAGAGCTACGCTAAACTAACACACTTTAGGGAAGTTAGATTTGACTCTCATTCCGACATTGCCATATTATTTACATAATTGACAAATATTAAAATAAAATATATTTTGATTTTACCTACTTTCGACAGAGCCGATAGAAGACAGAGCCATATTTATTATTTACTGTCATTTAAAACATTGATATTTGATATTTTATTCAAATCCAATAGCATGGCAATCAACGATTTCAACCTTATCTAGGTACGAAAATTTTTGTATAATTTTTCTTAAATTTTTAATTTAAATTGTTTTTTTATTTTTATTTTTTTGACCGCGAAGGGAGCCCTTAGATTGAACGTGGCTCTGGACTGCAGTCCATAAAGACCATGCCTAAATTCGCCCTTGCATAAGATGCATTTCTAATATTATCAATTTATGTTCTTTTAAAAAATATTAAATTTATTTATTTTATAAATGAAATTAAGATCTGAACTGCAGTCCATAAAGACCATGCCTAAATCCGCCCATGCATAAGATGCATTTCTAATAATATCAATTTATGTTCTTTTAAAAAATATTAAATTTATTTATTTTATAAATGAAATTAAAACTGGAATTTTTTCGACAAACACTAAAGATTTAAACTTAAAGAATGAGAATATTTGCTGTGTTTATAATAATAATTTTCAGATAGCAATGAAAATTTTATTTCAAATTAAAGACGAATTTATGGTAAATTTCTACTTGTATTAGCGTTGATTTTGAAAACCAATTGATTCTTACCAATATAATTTTTTATTTAAATATAAATTTTTTATAATCGCTCAATTTACATTAGGCTATCCCAATGAAAGATTTTAAGTTTCAGGTAAAACTGATACAAATTGATGCTCTAATGCAAGCAAAAAATTATGTTTCAAGAATAATAATCAAAAAACTTATTAAATTGTATTAATTTTTTGTACTTACTTATTAAATTGTATTAATAAATAAGTAAAAATTTTAAATAAAACTTATTTGACAGTAGATTTAACGAAAGAAAGAACAAACAAGCCATTTGAATCCAGCCATTGGAGTAAGCATTTAATATTTAAGAGATCTTTTTTTATTAAATAAAATCCTAATTTAGCAACAAAATATAATTTGAATTTATATATACGTAAGTAATTATTAAAAAAATAAAATTATAATTTTATATAATTAATAAAAAAATTTATATAATATATAATTATAAATAATTTATAATTATACTTTATATATAATTACTGAAATTTATAAAATAATTTTAAATTCATAATACAAATCCCCTAAAATATCAGCCAAACGGTGTTAGAATTAATTCCTATCACAAACACAAACCTAACTTATTTCTCATTTCAGACATGTGTCGTATACAATATTGTTAACCTATATTTACCTTCTGTAACTCTACGGTATTATTACAGTGAAATATTGCTTTTTTTCGTATCAAATTTTTTTATGAGGAATCAATCATAATGTAATATCAGAAATAAATAATACTGAGTGCCTGTATTTTATTATATAAAATATTGTTATTAATTCTGACAATGTAGCAACTTCGGTGACAAATCCACATCAGAGTTAACTATATTTATCAATATAAATATCTTCTGAAGAAATGTAGAATGAAGATCGATAAGTCTGTTTGAATTCCCAAAAATATTCTGGATTTTATCTTAAGTAAAAAAGACAAATTTATTACATTTTAATAAGCAGCAACTATGTTATATTGATTGAACATTTTCTTAAATAGCACAATGTTGCAATGAAATCATAAATCTCCAAAACAGATTCTATAAATATGAATAAATATTACAGTTTAATACGGTAAATTTGCTAAATTTTTTCTTTTATTTTTGATCTTTAATCATTTAAAATTGATCATTTGCAGATGAATTTAAATTTTATATATGAAACGGTTAAACAATTAATTCTAAATTTAAATATAAATTTATTTATTGCGTGTATGCATCACGTTATAATTTGGGAAGATTGATCTGCAGGGCATTGAATGAATAATTAACAATCTATTGGATTTCTTAAAAATTATTTATTATGTCCACGATTAAAATTAATAGCAAACATCAAATTTATTTCATAATAAATAGAGGTTCTTAATAAACAACTTCAGGGGACTGCCATATCAATGACGACAAAATATGTAAAAACTTTATACGTCGTGTAGTTTTAAAACTTATACTGCATAAAAATTTCATTTAAATTGATCCGTTGAATTAAACGTTATTCTTTGAATGCAGATAAAACATTTTTATTAGATTTCTTCCAAAACTCGAAGATGATCTTGCCGTCTCTCGGAAGTAAGAACGTAAAAAGAGCATATTGTTACAGTTAATCAACAGTCTCGAGGCAGTTAATCAGCTATATCTATACGTTCATTCGAAATAAGATTTGCGTACATAGACCTTTCTACCGTTTAAACATATCCTAAGGGCAATTGATTAGTTCTATCAGATTCAATCAATAATTCAATCGATAAAGTGGAAAAAACTGCGAAGAAAAAGTCTACGTTAAACAATGAGAAAATTTATATAATTCTTAAGGCTATTATCCTTTGACGGCAAAAGACGTCGACAAATGAGTGTCAACGACAAAGTTTAGACAATTATCGAAGTCTGTTTTCGTTAGCCAATTCACATGGAATAGTTCTAAAGTTGTTATTGATATCAATAATCATTCATTTATTCCATCAAGAACTATGTCTTTAGTTGATTTGTGTCGTTTTATGTTGCTTCTTCGGTTTATAATTTAGAACTCATGTATAAATAGCCTATATATGTATAAAGTTATTTATTCAGAAATGAAGCTGTATTAAATAAAAAATTCTAAATTTGTGTTAAAATATGATGTTTGTTATCACTTCTGTATTTGTTATGTACAGTTAAACATTGTATCTCTATATAATACCATATATAATATATATGTTTATAAAAATGCTGAAATTTTAGTTAAACCTGAAAAAAGCAAACAAAATTTATAATGTATATGAAATAGATTATGAATATTGCAATCTTATAATGATTAAATCGTTGTATATAGATTTAGAGAGCATGAAAACTATTTAAAATATTTTTTTTTCATAAAATATAAATTAAAAATTTTTTTGCTTTATCATTACTTGTTGCATATCAATGGTTTAACTGTTGTTGTAGAATTAGATTATTATTGCAAGGTAATTAAGGGCTAATTTTTAATTCATTTATTTTAAATTGAACACTAATAAATTTTAAATATTGTATAGTTTTTGATATTATATACAATATTTCTAAATTCTATTAGAATATAAATGTATATAATTTTAGATATAAATTGAAAACTATATTCCTAATTATTGAATACTGTATAGGTATAGAGAAATGATTTTTTCGTATATATGTAACATGCGAAATTAATGAAAGATACATTCTTATTCATTATTAACGAGTTGTTTCTTTCAGATTCATTTGTTTCTTTTTTCTTTATTAGTGGTAATTAAGAATAATGAAGGAATTTGTGTAATAAAATTCTCTATACAGATATTTTTGAACAAATTATTTTTTACTGTCTAATGACCGACTAGTTTCACAGTATTTTTTTCTTTGTGGATAAATTTCGCAAACAAACAGAAATGTTGGTTATTTGAAAAAAATATATTGACTAATGAAAATAATTAAATTTTTAAAAATGCAATTAATTTTTTTAATTATATTTAATTGTATCATTTATGTTGAATAGAATCTGAAGCTAAAGAACATTTTATCGTATTACGAAAGATTATACTGCATGTCAAATATTCCGTCTTTCTTTAAGTTTTGTTTACTGTTCGATATCATAAAATATTTTTGGTCAATTTAGTTTAAAAAAACCATTTGATGGGGGAAAAGTAAATCATATAGTAACTTTTCTATCATGGACAGCTGACACTATTCCTTTTACAACAAGAGAATTTCCATCTCTTGTCAATTTAAATAACTTTCCCAAACCTGTTCAAAAAAGGAACTTTTTAGCATTTTCTTTCAAAAATTCATCAAAACTAAACATACTGTATAACATATTTTTAATCTGAAATTTTCTTAAAACTCAGAATGTGAATAATAATTGTCCTAATTATTGATGAAGATATATATTTTTTATTCCTCAAGGGATATATATATATATATATATATATATATTATGAGAAATATTATTTTTTAAAATTAAGAACTGATTGGTATAAAAATTTTGAATAAAATTAAAATTAGTTTCTGTAGTGGTTGCTAAATGTTTCTGCCTTTATAGCTTATCATTGTAATTGTTGTATAATATATTGTTAATTTTAAAAAGTTATTGTATTATAGAGATCTTGAAGATAAAAAAAACCATCAATGCTTGAAAAGCCATCTTGAAAATCATGTTCCAAATCCAGAACATTTGAAATCTAAATTTGAAAATGATAATAAAGCAAGTTATATTTGAATTTTTTTGTTATAAATTATATTACGGTATTTAGTATTTATATAATTTAAATTTATCTAATACATTAAGTATCACATACTATAGATATATCTAAAGCTATTAGAAAAATTATATTTTTGATTATCTTTTTTATTTTATGATCTTTACTGAATTGAATTTCAGCATACAATATAAAAATCTTTCAGTTTATTATGTTATACAGATTTATAAAGTGGATTGTCTTGAGAACCAAATATGATAAAAATTTCAAAATTAGTTAAATTAGTTAGCAATATATCATTTACAAAAACAATATTTTTATGAAACAAGATTTAATATAATAAACTTTATACAACACATCTTTATGATAAAACTCAGAGCTAGCTCAAGGTACTGGCAACTTGGACCGTTGCTTGGGGCATGCCATGTGCTTAAGGGCACCACCAAGGATCTTCCAAAAAGAGAAAAAATGAAAATAATAAATAAAATATTTTTTCAATCTGATGTTTTTAATATGGAAAAAAAAGCAAATTTATCTATATATATTATAAATTAGGTTCATAAACACTAATAAGTTACAGGATGTCATGCCAAATATCAATTACTATGACTGTAAATATGTTTTTATAAGCTTTAGTTTACTAAAGCTTATAAAAACATATGGTCCTCTATGTCTCAAGACAGAATGAATTCATTGGCAATTTTGTCTATAGAAAATGATATTGCAAAGAATATAAATATAGAAAGTGCCATGAAAAGATTTGCTAATCTAAAGGCTAGAAAAAAAAATGTTTTAGATAGACTAATTGTTCATACTGTCCAAATACTGGGTTGAGAAAAACAATATTATTGTTCATTGTTTGTTAAAAACAGCCAGGTAATAAACTCATTTCTATATTTTTAGTTTTTCCTTGTGAAAATTTTTATAATTATACTTAAAAAGAGTGCCAAAGTTCAGTTTGTCCAGGGTGCCAGCAACCATAGAGCCAGCCTTGAAAACTAGACTATATAAACTAAATATAAGATAAGCTTTAAGGAACAAATGTATTGTATTAGATATTTTTGAGTATTCATCCATCATCAAGTATAGTCTTGAAGCTTATGTTGTCTTAGTTTTTATTTTTTAATCTATGAACCAGATCTGTTATTATTACACAATGCATTTTTATAATATAAAAATAATGACCAAAACAATTATGTCATCTTTTGTATGTGGTAAACTGTAAAAATAAATTGGCATAAAAACCTGAATAATATAAAAGAGTTATAGTTTTGCAAATATTCTCCTTGATTTATGATAGAGTGCAATTTCAAAAATTTTACACCTTACCTTTATGTGAGGTTTAGATGATCTGGATGGCTGATAAATCAAATTTTAGTCAGGATCTGACACCAGGAACAATTTGATCCCTGATGATCCAACACAAAAGCGAACCAGCATGGATAAGTGGCGCGAAATTCCAGTTCGATACTCACTATAAGAAAGAGAAACTGTTACTTTGATAACTATAATTTTTATTAATCATATCATGGATTTTAGCATTACTGAACACAAATGGAAGAGAAAGGGAGGGATCTATCTACAACCCAAGTTCACATCTAATTGTTTCATATTTAATTTTGAAATAGAGATAATGTCTGCAACTCCTTTATCTTGGAAGAACTAAGAGATGCCTTGATGAATCTGAACCCTTGTCATATATTCAGGCTGTTCTTTTCCTCTTCTGTAATGGGGATCCTTGGGTCAGCTTCTAAAGGGAAGAAGAAAAAGCATAAAAAAAAAGGAGAGATAAAACAAAGCTTGTATCACTCTATCAGAAGCTTTTATAAGGGAGAATTGAGTTTTAGAATGTTCTTCTAATTCATCCTTCCTTCCTCATCTAATAAGTTAAATAATTAAAAAGGCAAGATTTTCTTAGTATTGGTCTCTGCCCTCCTTTGGACTATATTTTCCCAAGATTGTTGTTGTCTGGTATCTCCTTTTCTTCTCCAGGGTGTTTGCAGTCCACTAAAGATGTTTCGAATTAAATGAGTCAGAGAATTTAAAAAGGAAATTTGCCTGATCAAAAATTCACTGGATTGTAGCTGGAGCTCTCTCAAAACTGTTATTATTAGAACCTTGTGGTTCATAATTATGAACACTTGTGTCTCAATTTATTGGATTAGCAAATTATTGATATTAGTCACAAATTAATACAATATTTTATATCCAAAGAAGTAAAAATATAAAGTAGAAGAAGAAAGAAAAAATATATACAATAAATAAATGATGATGATCCACATGGGATCTCACATGTATCATCTGGTAGGGTCTTACATTCATAAGTTAGAAATGGTCGGAAGTCAGAAATGCCCAAAATTTATAGATTTCTCAGTACAAATGTTTACTAGGACATTATATATTATCTTAATAAAAATGAATAACACAAAACTATAAGAATTGCACACAAAAAAGAACACTTTCCATATATCAGACTATTGGGTCTGGGTATCAAACTCAAGTCAATTACACTGACCAGTAGCAGAATTTATCAATGACATTACTGTTGTAAGTGCGAGTTGGTCATAAGTTGATCTGTATCTCATTTTATTTTATTTTGAATAACTATTTAAATAATGATTATCTCTTAATTTTGTATAATTATAAACAGAACAGAAAATATTGTATAGAAAAAATTAAACAACTATGGACTAATATGATTTTTATCAG
The DNA here is from genome assembly GCA_000484575.1 of Olivierus martensii. NCBI lineage: Eukaryota > Metazoa > Arthropoda > Arachnida > Scorpiones > Buthidae > Olivierus > Olivierus martensii. Next base: position 9,825 of record AYEL01073918.1, read on the forward strand.
TTAATTTGCTGTTTCACTTTTTCAGATAAAGAAATATTGTTTAAGAAACATAGAGTTGTATAAATAGGAATTAACATAAAATTATCTCATATTATATAAATCATAAGATTATATTGATCATAACTATATATTTCACTATTCCCTAATTTTTCATCAAAGGATTTACAACATGATTATCTACAAACTGAAATTTGAACTTGACTTAATATGAAATATAATTTTTTTTTCACTACACTCCAATTGTGTAAAAGAACTGTACAAGGACATTATGTCATTTATATTCTTTCTTCTACCATATTATTTGTGGTAGAAGAAAGAATGATTCAAACCTTAAGTTGATGAAATATATTATATGTGCTTCATTTCACTGTTATTCAGCAGATTAGAAGAAGAATTGTGCAAACTCTATACTTGTCAATTTTTCAATAACAAAATAACTTATGAACTTTGTGTCATACTATATTGATTTCAATCATTGCCAGCTTGTGCCAAAGAAATGTAAAGAATTCATAACATTTCACTTTATCAATTATTGGAAAAGATGTTTCTTGTGTTTTTGGTTATGTTGTTTTCCTTCTGTGTTTTGCCAGGTTGTACAAAAGAACTGTGTAGGCTTATTAACTTCTAACATTTGCCAACTTTTGTTTTGAAATAATATGTGTAATGAGTATATGTCTTCTAGTTTCTCCCATTGTGCCAGGTTGTACAGATGAACTGTGCAGATAAAAATAAAATAAAAAATTCTGTAAATATTCATCCTTTCAAAATGTGTGTGTATATATATATATATATATATATATATATTGTAAATGCATTGTCATTTTTTAAATAAAAACTGTTGGCTGCTTCTCTTTTTTCTGCTAATAACCTGTCACATTATCTCTTGACAGGAATCTTTTATTCATTCATTAACTTTCTTATAATCTTCTATCTTCATTCTTCCCAGACCAGACCAATGACAGACCAAAAGCTTCTAGAAGTACATAAAAATTCATGCAAACTATATATAATCATATATAATAAAGGAATAAGCGTGTGGTGTCCATATTTCTGTGCATGTGCGAACTCCCGCGCCAGAAGTGTCGCCGTTACTATTTTCTCTCGCTTCGAATCTTTAAGAGTCTTCTGGAATGGCATTACTATTTTCTCTCGCTTCGAATCTTTAATTGCGTCTTCTGGAAAGTGTCGCCATTACTATTTTCTCTCGCTTCAAATCTTTAATCACGTCTTTTAGAAAACTAAATCCCAATCTCATTATAACTTTATCTTTAAATTATCATAGTTTACTTCCTATTTATGTTTGTATACTTCTTTGTGTCTTTTAGAAAACTAAATCCCAATCTCATTATAAATTTTGCTTTAGGTCTTTTAGAAAACTAAATCCCAATCTCATTATAAATTTTGCTTTAAATTTCCTATTTATGTTTGTATACTTCATTTTTGCTATTTGACTTCAATTTCTGTCTTTTTCGATTGAAAAATGTTGACTGTTCCCCAGCTCGAGAGTTCAGTTTGCATTCAGTGTGTCGTGGCTATATAAATGTTGCATTTAAAAAATATTTAATTTATTTCAGAATTTAAATAATATTTTATTCATTTCAGAAATTATGATTTTTTATTTTAAGATAAAAATTATAATTATTATTTAAATAACTGAAAAGGTAGCAAAGAGACAAACTAAGCACTATGCAGAAATAGATCTTTATTTTCAGAAAGAAATGCTTTCGACCTTTCTCAATAGATCTTCGTCAGTCTCTGTTTAGAGGTTGACATTAGCTGACGAAGATCTATTGAGAAAGGTTGAAAGCATTTCTTTCTGAAAATAAAGATCTATTTCTGCATAGTGCTTAGTTTCTCTTTACTTATCCGATTAGTTTGACACTAACATTCTCAAATTGGTTAATTATGTATTATTAGTTTCAGAATGTTAATTTAGTAATTGAAAAGGTAAATCGATAGTTTGTTAGTTGCCAATTTCATATAAAGAAAATTTCAAAGTTTGGTCTGGAGAAAAAAACAAGCAAAAGCATTATATACAAGGTTAAGGTTATGCTAAATAAATGAAAAATCTCAAATTTGACAGATAAGAAACAAATGTTTTGTTTTTGGTCTATTTGGGCACATAGTGATCAGGGGCTAACTAGTAGAAACAAAATCTAAAAAGGTACAAATTTCATAATTTTGAAATTACATAATTTGAGACTTTATAAATTGAGGGTTACCTGTACATACTTTCAACAGTAACATAAGTTTCATTTCTATTCCATATTTAAAATGTTTATTTATTACTAAATATTGAATTTTATTTTTTCCAATAGTAATATTTAAATTAAAAAGTATTGAAAATCATTATTTTATTAAGTTTAAATTTACTAATATTAATTTACAAACTAATTTAATAATTTTCTTGTAAATATTTAAATATTTCCATAAAATATTCTAAATAATTGAATAATAATTTTTATAATAAATTTTATGATTATGATTTTATATTTTTTATGATTAATATGAAAAGCATAAATCAGATGTTTCTTTAATTATGAACATCTAAATTACAAAATTTTTACAGACAAACAATCAGTTTTACTTTTAGATTATTCAAAAATGCAAAAATTGCATAAAAATTTTAAAAAATTATAGTAGATGATTTAACAGCAAATATTTCCAAAAATAACATATTTGTTTAGCATTTTAGTAATAGTATTTCATATTGGAATATTCACTAAAAATTCTCCCAATGTAATCTGACATTTATTTCAGAGGGCTGAAAACAAGACATTATTAGTTCTTTTAATTAATAGTATGCATTACATGATACAATATATATTGTATGTGCATTACCTCTGAAATCAGTATAAGATTATATTTCAATTTGTGGGGCCCAGACCAAGATACAAAAAATTTCCTGCAGTTTAATTTTTTTTTAACTTTGAAGAACAATCTCTAAACAGACAACAATAGATGTACACAAAAACTTTGACCGTTGCTGGAGAACTAAACTGAAGATCCAATTTTCGGATTCTTGAGCATCACTTACCCAGGTGCCCGATTTTAAGTTCTTTTCGGCCAGAAATATCTAAAATTTTGCATTTGGTGTGAGCGAGATCAATCATCACACCTGGTGTCAGGACAAACGATAATTTGGTTGATAATTGTAACAGAATCCATCCCCACAAATTTATGAACTTTTTGATTTATGAATGCATCTCAGGAATGTCTTATGTTCATAATTAGAGGAATGCCTTTATGAAATATAAATAATAATGAAGTTAAATTCTGCTTTTAGGAAAGCATCCAAGATATAAAAGATTCTGTATCTTATAATTATTTAAATGAAGATAAATTGAAGAAAAAATTAAAATATTATATTTTAAAACATCATCAAGAAATACAAAAAGTAAAATAGCTTTTTCATAATATACAGTATTATTAGTTACTAGTTTTATTTTTATAAATTTTTTTTATTTTTTATTTTGAGTTTAAAGATTTACTGAATATAAATGGAAAAATTTCAGGCAGTTATGGCAAAAGATTGGGAACAGTCAGGAAGAATAAAGACAGAATCACTTAAGGAAATTTTAGAATCCTTTTGTTTTCCATTCTCAGATAATGAATACAATGAAATTTTGAAAGATTTAGATGTATTTCAAAATGAAATAGAATATAAAAAATTTTTCAATCTGTATAAGAAAAATCCTGATGAAGTGAAATTTTTTATTTTTTAATAATAACAATTAATGTTTATTATCATTCTAATAATTTTGAATAGTCTAAAATATTTTTATCAATTAGGAAACTCAAAAATGGATTAATACTATAAATAGACTTGTGCCTTTTAAATCACATACTGGCTCTGAATTTACTATAAAAGAAGCAGAAAAATATTTAACAGAAGCAGTTCAATCAAAAAAAAATACATTTTTGAGAGATTTTCTTGCACTGGACTATTCTGATGTTGGGTTGGCATGTAAATCTGATGTTAAACTTCTTTTTGATAAACATGCATTTCGTATGAATAATGAACAAGTAAGTCTACAAGATAAAATTACAATAAACTAAAATTTAAAAATAAGTTAATAATAGCAAAATTAAATTAATTGAAAAAACTAAGAAATATTTAAATTTTTTTTAATCAGTTTGAAGAATTGTGGAAGAAATTTCCAATAAATGAATTTAACAAATTAAAATATAGAGATTTCATAGAAGAGTATGGGAAAAAAGAAAATGTTTCAGTAAAAATACCAACACAATTACATACATTAGAAACTCAGATTACAGAACGTCCTCATACTGCAGTATCTCAATGCAGTATTGTGACAATTGATTTATATCAAGAAATGAAGAAATCTAGAGTTCGACCAAATACACCTTTTCCAGTTATAAAAGAACTCATAAATCCTTTGAAAGTTCCACCTTCACCATCATTATTTAAATGGCCAGAACAAACTAAAGTAATTACAACAAATGGAATTAAATGTAAAAATCATATAGGCATGAAATTAGAACAATGCCAATTAGCTGTACATGATAAAAAAACTGAAGAAAATCAGATTCCAGAAAATAAAGTTTGGCCTTTGTCAATAGAACAATCAAAGGTCAGTAGAATTTATTAAAATCAAATGCTCTACAAGTTTATTTTTATTAAAAAATTATAGAATTAATTTTCATGAATATTTATTGTTATTATTATTTATAACAATTTTCATATATTAACTATATCTGCACAAATAATTTACATGTAATATATAATGTTTGCTTTCTATTCTATTCATGTAATGCTATCAGGATCCAAATTTTCAGTTTTCTTTAAAATTGTTATTGTAAAATATATAATTTTGTTATGTATCAATAATAATATTGATTTTATAAAAATGTATATAAAATATTCATTTTCAGTAAAAAAATATTAATAATATAAATTCAAAATAAATGATGATAGTAGTATAAGCTCATCTTCCAACACACAAAGACATCTAAGCATGGTCTCAGTGCATCAATAAACCCATTTTAGATGAGCCATTCTGGAAAAATAAAAAATAAAAAGATGAACATATCAAGATGTAAATTTTCTAATAATATCATTCTTTAAAATTAATTCAGTAGTTAAGCAGATCATAATGGTGAAAGCAGACATTTCTATATTAATTAATATATATAATAAAGTAAAATATATTAATTTTATAAAGAGATATTTTGGTTATTTATGTGTCAATTTAGTTAAATTGCAATTCAACTAAAATTTAAATTGTGAAATATTTAATTCAGATCTAATTTTATATTCAAAAACTTTTGATAACTTTATATAATAATTATTTATTCAATAATATTTTTGCAAATAATTTTTTTAATCTCGTTATCATCATAATGATTATGTAATTTACATAAAATAACCTAAAAATCATAAAAAATTTGCATATAGAATATTTATAAACAATATTTTTGCATGTAAATAATATTCTTATGGTACAAATTTTCTTAACATTTGATTTTATGCAAAATGTCCTTTAAAAATATATATATTAAAAATAAAGGTATCAATTAAAGATTTAGTCAACCTTCTCATATTTAAGAATCATATTATACTGTTCAATGCTCAAGATGTTTCAGTGTCATTAAAAATTTTCTCATCTCTTCCTCTCTTCCACTAAGAAAGATCTTTCTCTGAAATTAAAATTAATTAAAACTTATTACAGAAATTCAATGTATAAGAATAGTTGTCAGAACTGAATATAATAAGCATTAAAATAAACAAACTCAGAAATTAATAAGTTACTGAATCAAATGGCTTATTAATAATTTGTTTCATTATTTCATCATAATAGGAAAATAAATGTACTTGGAATAAAAAATTGTTATTGTAATCTTCTGAAAATCCTTCCAGATGATCACAAGATATTAGATATGGTTATCTGAAGTATCTTTGTTTTAAGAAAGAAATAATCCAGGTCAGAAATTTACCATCTATATTAATTAAATTTATTTTGGATTTTATAAAGAAGCTTCTGTCTTCACACCTGATCAAAAGCTTGGGTTAAATCCAGGAAAGCATCTTGGTAGTTTTGTGAATTTATGGTTATTGTCCATTCTTAACGTTTTAAACAAAATATAAAATTGGATGAATAGTTGTGTCATGCTTTGAACTCATATTGTTCCTATGGAATTTATTTGTTTGAATTTAGATGGTAAGTAAATCTTCTGTGGAAGATTTGTTCCATTATTTTAACGAGTTATTTCTGATAAGGATTATAGGGCAATAACTGTTGGGATATTGCTAGGTTTATTAGATTTTTTCAATGGGGATTATTAACAAACTTAAAACTTTCCATTCAGATGGTGTTTTGTTAGTTTGCCAGAGAGATTGAAAATGAGCAGTAATCTCTCTTCTGCCATATATCATATGTCTAAAGATATTATCTTGTTCCTGGGGCTTTTCGGGGGTTAGTTTTGTATATGGCTTGGTTTAATTGTTATTGTAATAAGGTCTTCAAATAAGTAATTTTATTTATTTTGTTTTTACAAGAATGTATAATATTTCTTGATTTATGGGATATTTTCTTATCTTTTGTTATAAAATTTAGATGGCTTGATTTGGTAAAATGCTCCCTAGGGAGATCTGAAATTTCCCTATCATTTTTTGTGGATTCATTATTATGATTGATGAAAGTGTTAGTTTCTATATGTTGGTCTTGTGGATTATCAATTTGCTTAAGGAGTTTCCAGAATTTACTGTTAGGGGTTCTTGGATCAAGATTTCTGCAAATTTCTTGCCACTTCAATCTTTTATTAAGAGAGTGTTATTGTATTTAGTTCTAAGACTAACATCATTTGTGGACTGTAATTGGTATTGAAGATGGTTTCTTTATCTGACTATGGATTGAATGTTATGTTTATTTGTATAATATGGTTTCCAACATTTATGAATTCCCCTAGGTACCTATTTATCAGATTCAGAATTACCCAAATCCTATTTGTCTGATTTTCCTGAATCCAACATTCCTAAATATAATTTGAAATTAAAACATTTTTTTAATTTTTATTTCAATGCATTAAATTTAGACTAAACAAAATTTGTAAAATGCAAATCATATATTATTAACTATCAATAAATATAAATAGAATATAATTTAATATAGATTATAAATAAATATGAAATAATGAAATTGATAAAAAATTATTTAAAGATTTAAATAACTTTTTATTAATTTCAAGTTTTTATTTTCATTTATTCATTTCTCAAAATACACCTCATTGTTTTTCAAATAGTAGTCCCTAGAAATTTCAATAAGTATATATTTATTGAACTTTTGTAAATTATTATATAATAATTTTAAAAACTAAATAAAATTTTATATTATAATGATATTGAGAAAACAATCAAAATAAATGTATGAAGATATAGGTTTATCATAAAAATAATTGACTTAATTGGAGACAGCTAAATTTTGAGCATGCCAAACTATGATCTCTAGGTAATATTCTGCCCAACTAGACTTTAATTATATTTAAATGCATTATTATGTATTTTCATAAGTAATTTTAATCCATATATTGAAAAATAATGTAAAAAAGTCATATTTAAATATTACTGGTAGTTATACTGATAAGATTCAGACAATTGAAAATCAGGCAAGCAGGTTCAAGCAAACAACAATTGAATAAATAGGATTCAGGCAACAATGAATTGGGCAAATAACATCTGAGTAAATGTGGACATGCTATGTGATTGATAATTGTGAGAAAAATATTCATTATTGTCTTGATCACACTGCCTGTTTTTTTAGTCTAACATTAAATTATAATCTTCAAGGAATTCATTGTATTCCAACGAACTTCTGAAAAAAGCCACATGTGAATTGATGTGGCTTTTTTCACAATGAAGAATTTCAAAACAAAATTTTGAAATTCTTCATTGATGGAATGAGAAAATTAATTCTGTATTATAAGAAATGTATTTAAAGATCAGTGTCATAATGAAAATATTAAATACCTAAGAGAAAAGATAAAATTTATACTTCAATCATTAATAAGAACATATGTTTTGATAGCTAAACTGTCATCTTACAATATGATAACAACAAATTGTCTCTATTATATTATTCTCAGTACATTGTTGATAATGGTAAAAATTTAATAGAAAATTAAAATATTTTTTTTAATTATAAAATTCTGTTTTTTTATTTCTTTTGATTTTAATACTTTATTTATATTCAGGAATTATGCAGTTGTGTGGATTATTTTTCAGACAGTCCTTATATTTTTATTAAAAATTGAGAATATAAATTATTATAAATTTATTTTTAGTTAGGAAAACAAATTGAAGAATCATTGGATAAAAAACCTCCTGTGAATCTAAGTCATCTTTCAACGCCAATTAATTATTTTTTACAAAAACGTATTTTATGGAGATACAAAGATATTCTTCGAAAATGTAAATTGATTGATTCTGCCCATACTGGAATTATATCATCTGAAAAATTTAAAGGTGAAAATTTTATTTTATAAAAATATAGATTAAAAAACAATTGTGAGATATATTTAGAGTATTAAATTAGAGGTAAAAAAATTTTCTCACAAAGAATAAATAGATAAACTCAATTTATAATAAGAACAAACATAGTATATTAAATATTAAAAATGAACTGATATCTTAGTAATGATTTGATTTCATTCACATTAAATATAGTACATAAACCTAATATTTATACAGAATTATACAGTATTATTTAAAACCCTATTTCAATAAATATGTTTTAAAATTCACTAAAGCAGATTCATTAGATTTATTGCATAGAAAAATTACTTATATATATTTTTTAATAAAAAAAACAAACAGTTCTAGCAAGAACTAAAATTGTCTACTTTCTAAATATATCATTTATTTAGCATTTCGAATCCATTGGTTTTATGTTTCAAATTTTAATATTAATTTAACCAGCATTGATGTCATGATAATGTCATGCATTGTTATAACATCACAATGTTATAAATTATCAAATGTTTTGTGATGTCATTATTCTATATATTGGTGATAGACAGCACTGTGTTATCAAATAAGCCATATGTTACCACTACATTGCTAACACCTTAGTACCATCCATTAATATAAATTAAAATTGTGGTAAAAATGAAATTCTATCTTTAAAAAATGATTCTACAGGATTAAAGAATATAGTGTTGAAGTATCTTTAATGGCAGAACATCACTATCAAATTTCATGAAAATCTGCTAATTAGTTCAAAAAATTATTAGTGGGGGATACATAAACAATCAGACATAAGCCTGGTCTTATAAGCCTCCATTTTTTTGGAAAATAGGCAATTATCAGAACATTAAAATAAATATTATTAGCCTACTTTCTATAGGAAATAAAAATTTAAAAGATTAGGCCCATTGTGTAACTGTCTGTCTGTCCCCCCCACTAATAACTTTTAAACCAATTAGCAAATTTTCATGAAACTCAGTAGTGATCTGCCATTAAAGGATACCTCGACGCCACCTCTTTTAATTCTATAGGCTTGTTTAATCCTACAAGATATAATTTCATTTTTATCACAATATTTGTTTATGTTATTGATTTCTTAATACAGTGTTATCTAACTGTCAATATCTAGCATAATGATGTTACAATCCCGATGTGACGTCATCATGATGCAACAATGCATGACATCATAATGACAATATCATTATAGAGATGTGACATCATCATAACAACTGTGCTGATTAAATAAATGTTAAAATAAGACATATGAAACTAATGGATTAATAAATGTTAAATAAATAAAAAAATAAATGACATTTTTGGAAAGTAGGCAATTTTAATTCTTTCTAGAACTGCTTGTTTCAGATATTAAAAATTATATTTATATATATAATATTTAAATTACATCAAAAAAATTTTTTAATCTAATTTAAAAGTTAACTAATAATAGATTGTCTTCACAATCAAAAAATTATGTTTTTTTATCTTTTTATATGTAAAAAGCAGATAAACATACAGTATGTAAACAGATATATTATATATCTGTGTTATTAAAATTTCATGGGTACAATTAAAAAAAATCTAAAAAGGCTCCTAGAGGGGTGATAATGAAAATAGGTTGAGAAAGACTAATTTAGATTATAAAAAATTTATGACATTTATAAAAATATAAATAAAAAAATTCATGTCTTGCTATGCCAATTGAATAGTTTTAGCATTTGAAACAAACTTTAAAAACAGGGATTTTTCATTTCAGTACATGAATTATTCAGAATAATTATTTATTGATAAGTTTTGAATTGAAATTAAAATATTTTCTCAAAATTTTAATCACTTTATAAATATAGATGTTTCTAACTGTAATATTTTTAATTTTTATAATTTATAGAAATATTAGATTGGGCAGGTATTCCAACAAAAAAATCAAAAATTTCTAATGAATTAATTAAAACTTATAATATTGCATCTAACAGTCAAATTGATTATTGGGAATTCCTCAGAAAATTTTTATTTTATATTGGATCAGAAAACACTGCTCTTACTACTGCAGAACTTGCTGCTAAAAGAGATTTACAGCAACAGATAAATAAGGTAAAATATGATTATTTAAAATTAATTTTAAAAAAAGTTTAATTAATAGTTTACATTATAAATTTTGTTAAAGGTGCAAAAAAACTCAAATTCTCTTAAAAAATCACATATTAAATTACAACAAACTCTAGAAGATATAATAACTTCAAAATATAATGAAATAAAGAAAAAATGTGAGGTTGCAGATACATCTAATAGTGGCATATTATCAGGAGAAAAATTAAAAGGTAAATTGTTGTAAAATAAAAATGTATAAATATATAATAAATAACATGTATAACTATACTTTACAATATATCAAGAACTTCTTATATATTCATTTATAAATGGGTTTCTTTAAAAATTTATAGAATATAAATTATGAATAAGTTTAATAAAAGTTTTAAAAATAAAATTGTTCAGTTTAAAAAATGAATATGTTTAACTGTATATATAAAAAGAAGTTACATTGATCTCAAAAGGAAAAACTGTTCTTGAACTCAGATGAAAACATGATTCAATCTTCCTTGATACCACATTAAATGCCATTAATAAATTATCATTAGGATACAGTTTTCTATTATAGATCTGTACAATAGTATAGCCATATCAGGAAATTTGTTATCTCTTGTAACTATAAAATGAGATCCCTGCTTCTGTGATTATCTTAAAAATTTTTCAGATAGAATTTTCCATCCATTTCCAATCTATTAATAATGCTTATATGTAAAGATAATTCATAACTTCTGGTATTTTGATACATTACATGAAATAAAATCAAGGCAGGTGCCTTGCTATCAATTTAAAATTAAAAAAATAATAATAATTTTTATTTTATTTTATAATTTATCAACTCCAGATGGTGTTCCTTTAATCAGATGCCCTTGTATGATGCACAATCAGCATGTCAGGCAATAATCAAGAAAAAATACTTCATGATTATGGGTTGCAACATACTAAATTTTAAAAGAAAACTTGATGCACTTATGCATCTCAGTTTTCTCAGATATCTTCAAAAGTACCTTGACATCAATACATGCCTCCACTTCATGATCTCTATCTTAGAAAAACGATGTTCCATAACACTAATAGGGAGCCCACTTTTAGTGGGCATCAGGGTGAGAATTTTATTGATTATAAGAGTTGATAATGGCAGATTAAGCCAAAAGTCCTCCTCTAGTTAAATAAAAAACATTTTTAGTCCACTTGTTATGACACGGTCTGCTTATAAGTGCTAACAGGTAAATTTGTATGCAAGTAAATCCTGTATAAAGCAGTGCATTACTAAAGCAATAGTACTTCATCTTTTGTTTTTCTGGCAGCTAAATTTAAGAATACAACCCATTTCCATTTTATTTGACTGATTATTTTATTCTAATATAAACAGGCCATTTAGATCGAGTGGTGCAAGGATTATTGGCAGAAGAAATTCTCAATGCTTGTGATGAAAATGTAGTGAGTGTTGGTGATCGTATGACAAATCCAGCTATCCATTTCTTTCGTGGTCTACGTCACCGTAATCTAGATGCAATCAGGCATGCTGCACAACGGGGTTTTCATCAATTGCAAAATCCTCATCATTCTCAACAATCTGGTGTTGATGGTACAGAAGTTTCTCAAAGATCTCATGCTAATCCATTAATGATTCAGGGATTGAGAACCAATCCTAAAGATCAAGATAGCCATGTATTATTCTTTGATATTGAAGCACTTATAGGTTAGTTTTATTGTTATTTCTATTTAAAATAGATTAAGATAGAAATTATAACAAATATTAAAATTTGAATTATAGTCCAATTGCTAACAGAAGAATATTCAACAATGTCGCCAGCCACTTTGGAAGGACAAGGTCTGATCAATCAAACTGAATATCAAAAATATCAAAATCTAGCAAGTTCACCAGATGCTCAGAAAAAATTAACAGGTATATCTTTTAAAGATATTGATTGATGTATAAATAGATGATACATTAAAAAAAGTGTTATTTATGCTTTTACTAAATTAATAGTTGTATAAGTAATTTTTTTTATTATAGTTTTTTAAAGGGGAATTTTCATTTAAATATTTTTTAAAAAAGGTTTTATAGCAAAAATGAAAGATACTGCTGAAACTGCTGCACATAAAATACAAGCCAAGGCTGAAAGTGTAGGATTTAAAACAGTATCAGGAGAAATCACTATTTCTAGAAAGGTAATCATTGCTTTATTTATTTGTTTTCATTATTAAAATATAATTTATTAATTAACTCTTCTGACAAATAAATACAAAGAAGAGATTATTTTTCTATAATTCTTTTAAATATAGTTTAAACTTTTAAAAATAATAACAGTTGGTTAATTTTTCAATTTATCTGAAAGCTCAAGAAGTAACTTTCTACCTTTGTTTATAAATATAGACACTAGCTCAATCTTTTTTAGGTAAAAATGTTTAATAAATTCTTGCATATAAATTAACTTGAGTGCTTTTAGCTTTAGTAAGCCCTCCTCAGCAGTTAGTGTACTTAAAATGTAACAAGCTTAAAGGAATAATAATACGAACTTATGTTTGTATTATTAATAGTTCAAACATAAGTTCATATTATTATTCCTTTGTTTGTTGCATTTTAAGTATACTAACTGCTGACAAGGGCTTACTAAAGCCAAAAGTACTTCAGTTAATTTGTATGCAAGAATTTATTAAACATTTCTGCCTAAAAAGACTGAGCTAGTATCTAAATTTATCTGAAAGCTTTTCTTTAAAAATTTCATAACATTTTTAGAAATAATTTCTAATATCTAATTTAAATTTATTGTATTTAATAATAAATAAAGTTTGTTTTATAAAAAAAATAAAGTATTTATAAGTACAGGGAGTCCCTGGCATATGATGGAGATTCATAACTCAGAATATGATTTCTCATAGGCATAATGCTATACAGTAGAATCTTGGTTTAATGGACTAATAAGGGGAAGGGGGTGTCCATTAACAGCAAAAATCCATTAAAACGAAAGTGTTTTAACAATACAGTACAGTAAATTGCATCTTTTGCTAATTTTCTGCAATTTTATATAATTATTAAATTAGTAAAAGATGTAATTTAAGAATGCAAAACACACTTGTGATGATACAATAAAAGAATATTGAGAACACTGTGAATATCATGGAAACAACATTCTTTCAAATCTATAAAATTAATTTTCTGCATTCCATTATGATATTGTGTATTCTGGATAGTTTAAATGTAAATAGACAATTTAAGAAGGCTGAATAAGCTGAAAATGCTTTTGTAAATAATTGAGGATAATTAAATTTTTTGTGCTTAAAGGTTATATTGATGATAACTTGAAGATCTAAAGCAGAGGACATAGTCTTAAAAGAAATATGGATTTTGCAATTATATTTTTCTATTTGTTACTCATTACTCTTATATAAAGTGCTGAATATGTAAGCCTAAATATCATAGGATAACATTGACTTACTTTCTATAATACAAAATATTGCATTTAATTATTATTGTCCATTGTTCTCTGTGGGAATTTCAAATTTTTGTTGAAAACTAAAAAAAAATTTTATCTGTTAAACCAAAATCTGTTAAATGGGGTCTGTTGAACCAAAATTCTACTGTAAATGGATTTTAGATTCCCCAGTCACCAAAATGCAGAATATTTAACATGTATTTTTAAAAATTAAAAATACAATAAAGTATTGTTGGATAAATGCTATTTATCCTTTGGAATGAGAAAAATGTGTATATCATGTCTGCCAATACTTCATGTATGTAAAAATAAAGAAAATATTGCATAAAATCAAATTAGAATATATAAGTTCCATTCATATGTTCAAATTTCAATAAACAATTGTTTTTTTATTGTCATTTTCCACTCATTGGCTGATTATTACATAAAGGAGTCCACTTAGGTCCAACTACAAACTGCTCACATCTGTAATAGAATCAACAGGATTGTATTGTATGGAAATTGAATCTTAGGCCAGATGTGAGATCACATCTTCCCAGATGATTTGTTAAATCATATAAAATTGTCTGTTTAAATTTTATTGTTTGAATTTTATATTAATTGTCACCAATATGAATACCAAAAAATTTTATCCTTATTTTGTTAATTTGAAATTGAAAAACAACCCTGATACTATTCTTTTCTCACTGGAATGATGATACTTTAGTGAATTGTAAACAAATTGCTAATTTTAAAAGTTTATTTTATTATTACAATGTTTAAAATTATATAAGTATTAGATATAATTTTTTAATAAATAATTGTTTAATTGTATAAATTTCTTTTTCAGTTATTTACAATAATATTGTTAATTATAATTTCTGTATTATTTTAATTGTCAGGATTGTAGATATAATGACACAGAAGTCTATAAGTAATTTTAATATTATAAGAATATATAAAGATGTTTCCTATTAATTTATCCTTCATTTTAGCATCTGGTAGAATGACATCATTAACTATACAAAGATGTTTCCTATTAATTTATCCTTCATTTTAGCATCTGGTAGAATGACATCATTAACATTGTCTGGAAATATATTTGATAAAATCAACAAAATAATAAATATTTAATTAGGAGAGGAGATAAATTGGTTTAAATATTTCAGATTTATTTATGGGAATTCCTCCATTTTGGAATGGGAAGGATGAAACTCTTTGTAGACAAAACATTCATAGAGCATATCTTTACAGATAAGCTCAGAATCATATTACAACAAACCAAATGACTGAGATTAGCCAATCATGAGAGAATAATTCTGAAATTTATTATATGTGCTTATATATGTACATAACGAAAAAATAATAGCAAATCTAGTATGGAGCATTTTCAATTAAAAGAAAAAGCAATGAAATACACTATTATCAAATGCAATCCTATAAACTAACTTAATGGGGCTTAAATTAACTTTTCAATTAGATCCATAAATATGCCTATATAAGTGATGATGCTTGTTTACTGTGGTGGATCATCATTATCTGTTGAATGTTCATAATAATAGTTAACAATTACAATTGTAACAATCTGGATAAACTGGTTCTATATAATAGTATTATGTTCATTAGAAATGTTAAAATTGAGGAAAAATAATAAGAAAAGAAAAAAGAAGCTGTTACCTGCATGGAGAAGGGAGGAGTGTGATCACCGCCATTTTGGTCTACTCTCATTTATGGTTCATTTGGTTATATACTAGAAAATTTATTATCGAAGAAAAAATGAATGTCATCGTCAATGTTTGGTTGTTGTGAAATATGATAAAAGAAAAGAAAATAATCCATCCTTAAGAACACACTCACAGAGAACTTCAATTGTTTCTTTATGTTACACTAATTAAGTACAGTATAAAAGCACTTCTGTTGAGTGGTGTGAGTGTGTCCCATTCTCTGATGCTTTGACTGTACTACTTGTTGATTGTCCTGGTGAAGTACTGTTGTTTGTCTCTTGTCAGTGACAGACTTGAATGTTATTGTTTAGTACCTGTTGGAAGTTGCTGTCCTTGTGTTTAGTAATTGGAATTAAAAAAGTTTGTTCAGAAAAATTCTCTTGTTGATAGGACATTATAATAATTGTAAGTTTACTAGTTTGTTTATAGTTAATAAATACGTTCTTTGAAATTTTGAAATGGAGAAGTTTCTTGAAGCCATTTGTTTTCATTGACTGGGTCGTTAACACAGAGTTTTGAATTGACATCAAAATCACTATGGCCAGTAAAGGAAGTGGGACGGAGAGGCACAGGGAACTTTGGTGGAGTTTTGGGTTTATGCCCAAACTTCATACAATTACAGATGAAGAGACGGAGAGGAAGTTGCTACCTAACCTGGCAGACAGCAGGGATAACCCAGCCTGCTGGGTGGAGGACAGAGGGAACTGTTGATATTCGGCTCAGTAAGCTGAAAACAACTACTCTGCTTGACAGATAGGAAGCAATTGCTGATTATTTTTATTTCTAAAATTATTGTTTCCCAGCCAACCAATTAACAAAATGTTGTGGGTGGAGGACAGAGGGAACTGTTGATATTTGGCTCAGTAAGCTGAAAACAACTACTCTGCTTGACAGATAGGAAGCAACTGCTGATTATTTTTATTTCTAAAATTATTGTTTCCCAGCCAACCAATTAACAAAATGTTAGAAGTTCAAATCAATATTCATCAAACCTCCTCTTAATTCCAATTGGTGATGGAAAACCTGTCAAATGAAGTTTTTATTGCTATTATTTTCTCATGATCAGCTAATCTCAGTCATTTGATTTGTTGTAATATACAGTATATTTAATAAATAGATTTCTAGTCAATTATTTTTAATCAGTTGCAAAAGGTAATAAAACTTAAAACATTTTTGTTTCATAAAATATTTTTTAAAGAATGATTATTTTATTATTTTTTAGATGAAAATAAATAAAATAATATTTCTAATCATCACCTTTTTTATTTAGTCATTTAGAAAAATTCATTTTAAATTTTTGATATTGATACTAAAAGTATCAATATTTTTCAGGCACATATCAGATAATATCAATTCTTCATGAAAATATTGGATTATCCAGAAAGTTCGTTTTATGTCCAACTTTCAAAAATATTAAAAACTACTTGCTTAATACGATACTAGATTAAATACAGCTCATTCGCAAGTATGGATTTTATTTAGCATACAGTTCGTTTTATGTTTTTGCAATTATCAATATGTGTCACTATAGTATTCAGAAAGTGCAAAATATTATTTAGTTTAGTTATGTCCTTGAAAAATGACACTATAAACATCATAAAACTTTGTTTTTGTCAGAATAAAGATGAATCACATTAGTTAGTTTTCATTTTCATCATGAGTATTGATAGGATTCATTTCTGACATATAATGTTATATGAGGTTAAAAAAGGACTTTCTGCAATTGATACAACAAAAAATATATGTGATGTTTATGAGGATAATGCATTATCTGTGCATACCTATCACAAGTGGTTCAAAAAATTTTGAGAAGGAAATTTAAGTTTGGAAAATGAGCCGTGCTCAGGCTACACTTCTGTCATCAATGTCCTTGACATCTTCACATGGATTACAAGTAACCCTCAATTAACAACAAAGGAATTGCTGAGGTATTTAATATATAAATTGATTGATTATTCATTGATAACCACTTAAAATCAATGGGATGGTTTAGTAAGTATGATGTCTGGGTTCCATACTAACAGTCTGAAAAAAATCAAATAGATCAAATTTTAGCAGGCATTTCTCCACTTGGTCTTCTTAAGCTTGAGCCATTTTTAGAAAGAATAGTAACTGGAGATGAAAAATAGATCCTATATGATAACATAGAAAAAGACAGTGGTCTAAATAAAATTTGCCTTTACTTCCAGTGCCAAAGCTTCATCAAAAAAATCGTGCTCAATGTTTGGTGGGATTTTAAAAGAATAATTGATTATGAACTGCTAAAAAGCAAAGAAACTACTAATGCAAACAAATATTGTGGTCAACTTGTCAATTTTAAAAAAGGAAATTGCAAAAAATATCCATTACTAGCAAACAGAAAAGACAACTTTTCATCATGATAACACAACAAAAATTAAAGGAGTTCAGCTGGGAAGTTCTAATTCATCCTCTGTACTCACCCAGATATTGTGCCATCATATTACCATCTTTTCCTGTTACTACAAAATTCTCTAAAAGGAAAAAATTTGAAAATATTAAGTTGCAAAACCATTTAAAAAGCTACTTATTTAACTCTGCTTATATTCAATTAATTTCAAAATTAATTATTATAAGTGCTATAGTTTACTGAATTTTGAAACTACTTAAAAACATATTTTTAGTCAAAATCTCCAAAATTTTTCGAAGATGGCATCATGAAATTACCAACTCAATGGGAATAAGTTATAAGTTCAAATGGAAATTATTTTATTGAATAAAGGTATCTTTAAATTAAAAAATTTTATTTTGTTTACTTATAAAAAAAAGCATGAACTTTCTAGACAACCTAATATATTGAGTAATGTCTAAAATCAATATTTTTCTTAATTGTTGCATCTCTAGGTGTGCCTGATGTCCTCATATATTTAATGATACATTGATGCATGTGTAAGGGAAGATGCTGTGAAAGAGTTTATTAAAATAGATGATATAAATCATGTCAGTGACACACACTACTCTGAGAGTAATGAAAGTTTGAAGATGCTTACTGTTTAACTGAATGAGACAAGTGAGAAGTTACAGATGAGAATAAATGTATTGGAGATGAAATTGCTCATATTTTAGAGGAGTGAGGAATGTACAAACTATGAGATTTGAGTTACTGAATGTTTTAAATCTTATGTAGATGAATAATTTTTTTATTTGGAAAGTTTATTTTGAGATGGTCATATTGATGACAAAATTATAAGAACAACAAATGTTGGACTGAACATAGTCAATATACTAAATAGATAAATAATTTTTTTATTTTGAAAGTTTATTTTGAGATGGTGATATTGATGACAAAATTATAAGAACAACAAATGTTGGACTGAACATAGTCAATATACTAATAATGAGAATTTATCAAAATGATAAGATGATTGTATATGACAATATACTGATTCTCACATTGATGTATAAATATTGATAGTTTTGGTATGATATAAAAAATGCAGAAAGCATTTGAATACAGTAGAAATAACATACTTGAAAGGAGTGAATGAATGAAAAAATACAAAAGGAGCATAAAGTCAAATAAGAGTGTGGCTGATGCAGTGTATAAATCAACTTTGAATGGTTGAAATGAACAATGAGCATCAGATCAATTTCTCTTCATCTGTTTATATTACATTTTACTATGTGGACCTTGGATGATGTATAAGGGAGAAAAATTAAGAAAAGAATGGAGAGAACAAGTGGATGAATATTTGAACTTGTATGGATTTGAGAGTTCAAAATAAAAGCATGTATGCAGGAAGAAGAAAATGGCGGTAGAGTGTAACTAGCACAGATGTAAGGATAAGAATATATGATATTTGATCAGTGGTATGAATGTATTCTTTCCTTCGGTATTTCTCATCATCTCACAAAGAAATGGATATTTATTCATATAAATTCTTTATTGGGCACTGTATGTCAAGTAGACTGGGAATCAAGTAATTTTTAAATACTAAAAAATTTCATTTGTTTGTTGGATGTTAAGTATAACACTATGCAAAAATTATACATAAAAAGTTTATATTTCTTTTCATTTAATAAAAATTAATGAAGTGATTAAATTTATATGATTTATTATTTCTATGCTAAATTATTTTCTATATTTTATTATTTAGGAATCTATTGGTAACAATAAAAATGGAAATGTATCTAATGGTCCAAATAAAAAACCCTGCCATCTGAACATGGCAGAAACAAATTTGACTATGGAAATTGCTCAGCTTTTATTGTCTATATTGCATGCTTGGGGTGTAGATGCAGATTTAGACAGAGTTTCTGAAAGTAAACTAGGGTTATTAAGACCAATGAGAGCTGTCTGTTTTGGTTTACTTTCTCGTAGTGGTCACATGGCTCTGTTACTTCCAACTTATGTATATAAACTAGATATACTTGAAACTAAAGTACCAACCGAACAGTAAGTCTTATATTTTTATACATTTATTTATATTAATTATTATTTAAATGAAAAATGTTCAAATTATTACTGTATAGAATATGTGAGAAAAAAAAAGTGTCAATACTCACTTCAGAAATTCCTCCTGAATTAATTGAAGAAGAAGAAAGAGCATGCAAATTTTCTTCACGAGGACATTGGGAATTATCAACTGCTGTGACAACTAATCACCTACTTGCAATTATAGCATTGGGTAATACTTTGATGTCAATGAATAGTGCTACTTTTGTTCCAGAACAAGAGAGACGACGCAAATTGCTTCGGTAAATGGAGTTTTGTTTTTAAATTTTTTCATATACTTCTATTACTATACTTCTATAATATATAAATATTATAAATATTTATAATATTTTATATTATAATTTCTGTAAGGAAAAAACTTTTTTGCTCAGATATATATTTATTTATTAGTTGGGAAAAATTATTAATGTTTCTGTTTATAGCTATCATTACAATAATTATAAGTAATACAAAAATCATTTTAAATGGAACATTACAGATAAAACAGAAAATATTTATGAAAAATTTTCATTTTAAGATTAAATCTTGATATAACTTTTACTGATGTTGATTTCTATAGTAGTGGAAAAAATATTTCATCACTAGAAATCACAACAAGCACTTGAAGCAGGATAAATACACTAATTTATTACGAAATCACAACAAGCACTTGAAGCAGGATAAAAAACTAATTTATTATTCATATATATGTATATTATATATATCTAATAATAAATTAATGTATTTATCCTGCTTCAAGTGCTTGTTGTGATTTCTTGTGTTATTAGAAGCAGCAGAACTCACTTGTTTATAGCTATATTTCATCACTGTTTCATAAATAGCATATTCAGTTATCCAACTATCATGTGTGGAAATACTGTAGTACTGGTGATGTTCAATAATAGCAGGTAATACAAATAATTTAAAAGTATTTCATGCATCACTTAATACATCACAACTAGATAAGCATTAGTGAATTATAATTATAAATCACATAGTCTGTTGCTCTAAACAATATTTTAACAATTTGGAAAGTGGACTCAAATAAGCTAATTAGATTATTTTTCATTCAGAAAAACAGAGAAATATGTCCCTAGTATTTATCTAGTTTTTACTTAATTTACCTAATATTACATAGTTTATAGTTCTGATATAATAATTTGTGCGTATTTCTAAATTCCGACAAACTTATAGGGTGATTCAATAATTTTTTTCCACTACTATATATATAAGAAGGGAAATTATTATATGGGAAATCCCCAACACAACAGGGCTGCATTCAAAAATTTCAGCTGTAGTTCAAATCTGTCTTAACTCAAAATATAATTTTCCATAGGTGCAATGCTATAAATAAAGATTACATTCCTCAACTATCAGAACTTGGAATATTCAATATGTTTTTAAAACTTTTTATTAAAAACTCCTGTTTTTTAGCAATATTCTTGATAAATACATAACTCCTGTAACAAGAAATATTTTTATATATTAAAATATTTTCGACTTCATATGATAGCACCTACATGTTAGCTTTTGCATGCCAGCACCACAATATCGGGAGATTTTTGGGATTGTTGTCGTTAATTACGTTCATTTGTATTTTTCTTTTATCTACTTCTAAGGCGTTGGCAGTGTTGCCACCTATGTTGTTCATGATGGGCTTTATTATTTTGGTATTACCCCAATATAACTATTAAAGAAATACTAAGGACACACAAGCTGACCAATAAATGATTATGTTTAAAATATTGGTCTGCTTGTGTGCTTAATATTTGTTTAATAGTTATTTAAACACCGTCGAGAGCAGTTAGGATTTTAGGTTTTTAGTTTTATTTTGTACCCCAATATATATTGACATCATCTTCATATGCCTTAACAGCTCAGCCATGGCAGTATTTAACTTACCTGTTCTTATATCTGTTTTGTGCTCTTTGATTTTAGTGTTTAGACATCTTTTGGTCCTACCTACATATTCCTTATGTTTTCATAGAGTTGTTATATATTAGGACTTCATACATTCCTGACCTCTCATGATGCTCACCGGATCTTTATCATTTCTTAGATTTGTGAATATGGTACTTTTTCTCTTATAAATTGGCTTGTATGGATTGTCTTTGGCAACTTCTTTCACGATTTTGTCTATTACTGGATTGTATACAAGAAGATATGGCCGTTGGTCTTGACATGGCTGATTATTAATTTGTGTTGTTGTCATTACCATTGGCTATTTGTTTTAGTAATGCTTATTATATATCGCTTTCATTGTTCTATATTTATACCAATATTTTTGTCCTTGTGCAATTATGATATATTGGTATTGTTTGTCTTTGTCTTCTTGTTTCATTTAGTGAATATGTAGCCTATGGAATAGAGCTCTAAATGGTGCCATTTTATATTTCATAGGATCTTGGGACCATACTGGTATAATAACTGGGATGTATGTTGGTTTTTTGTATATATTCATGAAATATTCTCCATTTTCTATGGTTGCATGTACATCTAAGTAATGAAAAGTGTTTTCTTCAAATTGTTCTATTTTTAAGCATAGACTTAAGATGATTTTAGTACTGTTATGCTTAGTTTTCCATATGTATACGCATCATCAATGTAGGATACTTACAGCTGATGTTATCCATAAACGTCTCTATTACGTGGGCCCCTCTATGTCTGATAGTGAATTGATGCCTGGACTGATCCATCAAAAATTTTTCAGAAATATGGAATCCAAAATCCATGCATTCGTGCATTTAGGATGGGATTGAATGGGTTGAGACTGTATATCAAAAAATCTGGAGGTATGATATCTGAAATTTAAATATGAATACGGCATGGTGAAATACAACATGCTTCCATGCTGACATCAACTCTGCCATCCAATTGATTGGCTGCCATTATTGTAAAGTCATTGATAGCAGCTATCAAAAGTATAGATCATAATAAATCAAGGATCTTCTGTACTAGAATTTTCAAATGTAAAATTAGATACCAATTACGTATTTTAATCTTTCTATCTAAAACAAAGATGAACACAGAGAAAATGCATATTCCTGATATATCAACAAGATCAGCATGGCATATTTCTGTTCTTAATCAAGAGAAGAGGGTAAGTTGGCAGGTGAAAACTATATTGATGTCTGTACAACTTGTTTTCTTCTTGGCCAGACTATATAGTGTCCTAATTTGGCCATAACACTCACTATAGGGCCACCTATTATGTTACCATCAGTCTGCTATAATATGCCCCAGAGAACTGAAAGTAAAAGATATAGGCCAGGAGATGACATATTGCCTTTAACTTGGCAGGGATAGAAGATTCTTCCAGCATATGATGTAACATAAAGTAATATAAGAGAAGACCAGCTGTGGTATCTTGATTGAAGAGTATAAGCTTTGGAAGTCAGCACAGTGACAACCTTCTCTGAGAGGGGACCAACCTCCAAAAGCTTCTCAATGAAGTTCTCAGACAAATTAATGAGATATTCATAGATTTAATCGGGTGAGACACTACTGGGCTTTTGTCGGCCGGATGGCCGCATGGTAAAGCTGTGGCTTACTACCCTGGAGGATCCAAGTCTCATATTTCCAGTTTCTCATATTACTGGAAATATGTCTCATATTTCCAGTCTCATTTTTGGATTTCATATAGAGAAAAAAAAAATCCTTTTTAAAGTCATGTGTTAAGTGAATTTTAACCTCAAAAATTAATGATTAACCAAGAATTCCCAGGCACTGGGATAGAATCATTTGTTCTTGAAATTAATCAGACTTTCATCTTGGCTATGGAGACTTGATAGTTAAATGGGATGACACCAAAATCATCGACACTGAAATAAATGTTTCAGACTTCACAAAAACCAAATTGATTCATTTTTTGTGAAGTCTGGAACATTTATTTCACAGCTAAGATGGAAAGTCTAACTTCAGAGATCAGGATTCTATCCCCAATATCTGAGAATTCTGGAGTAATCAACATATTGATGGCATTTAAAATTCTGCAAACTTCAACATTAATAATTATTATTGTATTATCCCTGTTACTTTTATTGCATAACATTTTATTATTTCAAGTGAAATTTTATTTTACAACAAGGCTGAAGATGATTACTTGATGATCAAAAATATTTTCTTTTTAGTTTTGTTTCTTATGAAATGAAATATTTTTCTTATTCAGATACTTACAGACAAATTGTTTTGTCTGTGAGTATAATAATTCCTGCTAATTGACTATATATAATTAAATAAGTTAAAGTAAGCAGTGAAAGAACATTTAGAAAAATATTTTTCTGTTGATAAGCTTACTCTTATTCATTTAACAATATACCTCTTTGCAATAATATCAATTAGGACTTAAATTCTTTTAATTATGTTTAAAGTATGCTCATAAATTTCATTTGGTCATTGTTTGCTAATATGTCCATATGTATATATCAAATTTAAGCATTGTTGGACTTAGGCAGTTTTTCAGCTTATGCAGAAATTTTTTGGATGAATTAACCATGTAAGTTGGGACCCTACTATATTTAAATTGTCTGAAAAATCTTGACTTTTTTTTTTATTATCCCAAGGATCAATTTATGATTATTCAAAAAAATTTATAAATATAAAAAAAATCATTTTATTTTTAAAAGGAGTGCTAATTGCAATTTTTTAGTTTTCTACTGTGTATCCTATCAATAAATATTTAATAAATTAAGAATTTGCATATTATTTTGTGATGATATAGTTTCCACTAAAAATCTTCATCTTAACCATAAATCAACAATGGTTCCAAATTGCCATTATACTAAAATAATATGGCCACTGCAGGGACAGAAAAGCATATAAATATATTCTTATTTGTAATTCAAATGATTATTAAATCAATACAGAATTCTGAAAAATTTGTAAATGAATAAAGAAAGGATATGACATAAGATTTACATACATTAATGGTTTTTATGAAAATCATGCATATTTTGAAATGTCTTCAAATTAATGATGTTATATACAGATATGATTCATAATAGATTATAATAATAAGAAAAAAGTTATAATATTGAATAATAATGTTTTAATCTTGTCATGCAAAAAAATGATAATGATTCATTGATTCCTATGAAAATTTGTATGAAGGAGTATAATTTCAAAGTTATAATGCTTTTATAATTTATAAGATAGAGAAATAAAATTTTTATTGTTATTATTTAATAAATTGGAATTTATTAATTTTAAGCAGGTTGAGCCGTGCTGAAAGCAAAGCTGGAATTACAGGAACAGAAATGCCCAACCAAGAAGCAATAGAATCTGGATTATCTAGTCAGCAAGCTCAAATCAAAAAAGGATGGAGTTTACTGACTGCATTGCATTGTGTTCTTTTACCGGAATTAGTTCGTACTCCTAATTTTAAAAATCCTCAGGTTGAAATATTAGCCAGACGTTGGCAAGATAGGTGCTTAGAGGTAATAAGTTAAAAAATATATAAAAAAATTTTTTGTCCAGTTCAAAACTTTTACAAAAATATAACTATGTAGGTGCGAGAAGCAGCACAAGCTCTTCTCTTAGCAGAACTGAGAAGAATAGGTCCAAAAGGACGTAAGGCAGTTGTAGATGAATGGGCTCCTTATCTTCCAAATTATGGAGAACCTCATCCAGGACAAATAGGACATATGCAAAGTAAGGACCATTTGATTTTTTTGTTGCTTACGTAAGATTTATATAATGATTTTATCTCTATTAAAGTTGCTCCTCAAACTATAACGACTACCATAACAACAACAACAACAGCTGAAACATTGGCTAATAACCAGACAGGAAATAATTTAGCGGAAGAAAATCAACAACAGAAAAAACCAGAGGAACATTTATCAGAGGAAGAAGAAGTAGAAGAAGTAGAAGATCAGATTCTAGAAGGTTATACTAATTTCAATATCATAAACGTATATAACATTATATAATTATATTGTGAAAATTTATTTAATCTTGCAATTGTAATATATATATATATATATATAAATCCCAAAATTATGGCTCAAATTTTTTTATAGAAAACAGCTACACAAATTATTTTGAATACAATCTTTCTGTAATTATATTGGTTTGCAAGTATTCGTATGCAAACAGAAAATAGGTTCAATGTATACATCATCATATATTGTATCAGTTTTATCTTAGAATTTTTTCTGCTTATCCATTCATATTTTTAGCTATTTTCCAGAGGAGAATGAGATCTTATCAATGTTAAGAATTCCTCTTACAGTTGATAAAATCATCATTTTGTACATTTGTATGTTCACTTTTGAACTAATTAATAGATTTTTATGAAATTCTATAGACATGTTCTTCATTAAAGTTGAGTTCCATGTAGCATGTTCTAACTTTAGTTATAACCAGGGCTTTTTTTAAAAATCCATATGAGTTGGCACATACACCAATTAAATGTTGAAGTTTTAACTTCAGATTAGTTGTAATATCTGAAAGATTTGAAAATATCACACATTAATTGCCAAATATCTAAGATATAATAAAGGAATCAAAATTAGAATCAAATATTTAAAAAAAAATAAACTGCAGTAATATGCCTTCCATTGTAAAGACAATAATCAGTTGTTATTTACAATATTTATTATTATAACAACATTAAAGATAGAAATAATCTTGTATTTGAATGTAAATTATGTCACAAAACCTTTGCTATATTCTTTTTAAAATTTTATAAATTATATATATAAAGGTATCCCAGCACTAAACAGCAGTTGAAAATAATAACTAAAAATTTTAATGAAATGTTTCAGTTGCTATACAACCATCTTCAGCATTAAGAACAGAATACTGCTGAAGATGGTTGTATAGCAACCAAAAACGTTTCATTAAAATTTTCAGTTATTATTTTCAACTGCTGTTTGTACTATTCTCAAATATTATTAGTAACAGTATTATTAGTTAAAATAGTTGTTTATACAGATATCCCTCCCATAACACAGTAGATAGATTCTTAAAAACCACCGTGTTGTGTGAAACTGTGTTATATGAAACCTGGAGCCAATACAAAAAGGAGAATTGCATTCAAAAACGAATTAAAAACAAATAACTTTCATTAATTCCACATAAGAGGCTTAATTTTTATTAAGAATATTAATAACATAAAACTCTTGCATGAAACAAAAAGAAAAAATATATATGTAAGAACCTAGAAAAACAATATACATAAAACAAAAGGAAAGAAGAAAGTATACAGCCTATATAACATTCATTTAACAACTATATCTTCCTTATCACTGTTTCATTAAAATGAGAACGTATTTTTTCCTCTAACAATATCAACTTCACTTTCTGTACTTTTTTATGCATTTAAAATTTGTGTATCTTCTGCTTTCTTTACAAAACCTGTAATTTAACCTACTACAACCTGCTAGAAAACAATTGTTCCTTAACATATACCCAAAAAAATTTATGAATAAAAAAGTTTTTCTCCTCTTTCATATTCCTCTATTGAAGAATAAAACTTATTTTTTATCCAAGAATTAAATGTTTGGAATACAAAATACTCAATGGTTGACAATTAATTCAATTTCAAATCAAAATCAAAAATAGACTGCATATCGTTCCTCGCATGGCAAACTAACGAAATTGCATTTATGACTAATTTTAGCAAAGTATTTCCCAGTGATTGTATTTTGTGTGTCCCTAGTATGGATTTGCAAAATTTAATGAATATGTTTTGTGTTGTAGGAAAGTAAATGTAATTTTCTAAATGTGTTGAATAAAAATCATGTAGAAGTACCATATTATATGAGGGTTTCCATAATTTTCAAATCATGTTAGAGCAAAACCATGTTATAGGAGGGATACCTGTATATTTATGAAATTTTTTCCTTTAGTTAAATTTTCCTCTTAAAGCTTAAGAAAAAATTTTAAAATATTTAAATGTAATTTTTCTGTCATTATTTCTATTGAAGTGTATGGCCACTAGCAAATATTAAAAAAAATTTTAGAAGAAAATTTTCCATTCTTTTGAGTCTCCATAAAATACATTATTCAAATAGCAAGTTAAAAAAAATAGAAAAGTAAAACAAAGGTGCAACAGGAATAAAAATCCCAGAAGATTTTCGACTCTCCTAATTCAGTGATGCACAAACTTGTTAAGACCAAAGGCTGCATAGATTCACTGTGACTTATAGGAGGGCGACCAAAAATCCATGACAGTTATGTATCTTATCATGTTTATTAATTATATGTTACAAAGAAACATAATCAAAAATAAACAAAGAATTTTTAATTGAATGTGTGGTATTGCATTGATTTAACAAGTTTTTTTTTTGTATTAGGTTTGAAATTTGTAAGAGCCAAACACAAAATTGATTCTAAATTTTCATTAGCATGTTCATTAATTAAGCAGCAGTGCTACCTGGTGCCCATGTATAATTTTTTTATATTACCTATTTCATATACAAATACAATAAAAATTAAAAAATGTTTATTAATTTTTTCTTATTGTTTAAAAACATCATTATCAAACCACTGTAAACATAATTTCACATCAGAAAAATATTATTTGAAAATTCATTGTTCAAAACTACAAATAATAATTCGTTGATTGTGTGACTTGTTAAAATAATACATGGTAAAGTGGATTGCCAACAAATCAACGGGGGCCACATCCAGCCCACGGTTTGTGCATCCCTGCCTTAATTAAAGGCTCCTGAATTCAATGGTGAAGGTCCCAAGTGTTTATTTCATGTCACCATCACCATATATTGAATGAACAAACTTTATTAAGTGCACCTCTGTTAGAGTACAACACTAAAAAGTAATAGGAACATTTAAGGACAAGTAAAAACATTATAATTGGCAAAGTTCTTAATCACTAAACAAAATTATATTAAAATAAAAATTACAAGATAAGCAACTTTAAACATACACGAGGCAATAGTTCTAGATCTTGATCTTTATAGCATTAGTAACATATTCTGAGAAATGATCATATACAGATTTTTGGTCAAGCTGAGTTTCTGAACATGGCCAAGAAATAGAGTTGCTCGAGGGTCAAGATAAGTTTGAAATAGTCATATTCAAATTGTGACAATTATTGGGTTGTCCGGAAAGTTCAAGCGTTTTTTTTTAATAAGCAAATAAAACAAAATTTTCAAATTTAAAGATAATTTTATTCAGTAAAAAACTAAAACTATTGAAAACTAAAGGCTCACTGATTTAAAATTTTTTAATTTAAATAGGAACAAATGAATTTTTAATTTTTTCTCATAATAATTTAAAAAATAAAAAATACCTATATATTTCAGAAACTACATTTCTCATATTACTACTTCTTTCAGAAAATTTATTTAATTTATAATAATTTATTGACCTATATCACTTTTATAAGTTATCCAGCTATATATTTCAGAAACTACATTTCTTAGATACCTACTTCTTTTAGAAAATTTATTTAATTTATAATAATTTATTGACCTATAT
Organism: Olivierus martensii; assembly: GCA_000484575.1. Classification (NCBI taxonomy): domain Eukaryota; kingdom Metazoa; phylum Arthropoda; class Arachnida; order Scorpiones; family Buthidae; genus Olivierus; species Olivierus martensii. Next base: position 39,432 of record AYEL01073918.1, read on the forward strand.
CACTTTTATAAGTTATCCAGATATAGAAATTGTACCTTTTAGTTATATGAAAGTATGATTCAATAGATGTTTGCAATTTTGTACTTTCATTACATTTCATTTAAATTACATATCAGTTTTAATAATCCTGATAATCTAGGTAGAGAAAAATTTAGAAAGCAATTGAAATGCAACAGTATATGTGCAGATATAAAAAATCTTTAGTAATTATATATATTTTGTTTTTTTCTTCATATTATAGGAGATTTATTATTTAAATAATAAAAATTCAGGTACATATGTATTAGATATAAAGAATGGATTTTTTCCCCTCTCTATTTATATCTGAATTTTGCTAGAGAGATTATTATTTACAATATGAAAAATATTTAAGACAAAATAGCATAGTTATTTAGTACTAATAATTGACAGTAAAATATGATACTTTATCCTGTTTCTAAGTTTATGCTTGATGTTCAAATCTTTCAACTTCTAGAAATTATAGTTCCCTTAGTAAATAAATGATAAATTTTAATTTTCATAAAATGTGCTGAATTACATATGGTCAGTTTACAAGGTTTGGCATATATTATACAGTATTAAAAGATATACAGTGATATACTGGCGTTACTTAATAGGTGGATCGGGAAGCATAACTACAGATTCCCAAATCTAATTTCAGGTACATATGTATTAGATTTTAACTTGCTCTTTATTACCAAGAAAACAACAAATTATAAAAGTTTATAATATGTAGTTGTAATTAAAGATTCTTAATCAACAAATAAGCAAATGAAATATGTACATACATATTGTATATATGCATTATGTAATTGTGAAACAAACAAGTGGGCAGGATAAGAATTTACATATCTCCAAATTTACTTAAGTCGGGGTGTTACTGTATTATAAATTAAAATATATCTTTTAATACTGTATAATAAAGCATATATATACAAGCATAAAGCAATAATAATTTATTATTTTATTAAAATAATTTTTAACTAATTTTTAGAAATAAAGAATTACCAGGTGTAGCAACAGTAGGTCGTGAAACATACATTGGCTTCAAGTATCTATTACAAAAATCTGCATTGCTGCAACATTCAATTGATTGTGGAACTTGATGAGGTACTAAATGTCCTTTGCACTAATATAAATAATAAAATTTTTCATTTAATCAATAATATTTAATATTTTACCTATTAATAAAATATAAACTATATTAAGGTAACATACAATATGCATTCATTATGCTAGAGAATTTCCTGACTTATATTCTCAGTAACATTATGTAAGATCAAATTTTATGAAATTGAACTTGCCTATATAAATTAATACATAAATAGTATTAATTTATATAATTATATAAATATTACACTCTATATATTAAAAATTAAACTAAAAATATACAAATAGTAAATTAAAAATATTACAGTCTATATCTATGACCTATCAACAGAGCAACTGATCTGATGTAAATTGTCCATGATACACATGGACAATTTACATCAGATTACAATACATCTTACTACTAAAAGCTAACTATTCATAGTATCATTAATCTTGTTACAGTAGTCATAACAATCACCATGATATTACTGTGTAAAACTGCTGTACTGCATTATGCAGGATGGAAGAAAAGGCTGTACCCCTCCAAATAACTTGATAACCATCATAGATTTCAAAACTGTTAATGGCAACAAAGAAATATGTCATGAGTGAATTACCTGATGGTGACCTCCAAATGAGCTGATTATGCAAATGTGGACACTTGCAAATCCTATCTCAAATTGTAACATACAGGGAAAAATTTCCAATTACAAACTTGTTCAGCATTCAATTCTGAACATTAAAAAAGCTTCATCAAAATTGAATGAATAGTTCACCCAAAAAAGAAACAAAAACATTTTTACATACAAAGGATTGACATTTATTTCTGATATGTAAACAACAAACCAACAACAAAACAAAATACCCCAAATCAATAAACTGAAAACACAGAATCTAATCAACAAGCAAAAAGTAATCAAGGATTTGCTCAAAATGTCTTTCATTAGCAGGACCCAAGTACAGTTGAGCATGATGTTGGATAGAGTTCCTCACAACCTTTAGTGTGTCAGTAGAAATCTCAGTACAAGCAATAATGATGTGGTATTGAAGATCCTCTATTCTTATTATTTAAGAATGAAAGTTGTGGCTTCATCAGTTGCTGTGTGTGGGCAACAGGATCTTGGGCATTTCAACAAACTGACATATGCTAGATCTAAGTCAGTGGTTCCCAAGGAATGTGAGATGGCATTCCAGGGGGTGTAAGATAACATTTCAAAAATATATTATGCTATTATTATATTCCAAAAATAATTTTTATCAACATTTCCATGCTATTCCAGTGAGACTGCATAGACTTTTTTCTCACTGCATGGTCCAAAAACTCAAAATGCCCAGTTAACATTCAAGATAACTATGAAATTGTCAGATCAGTTCCCCTCAAGACTTGCCTTCACAGCATCTGCACTCAGATGCATGCACATGGGATACCAGATAATTTACTAAAAGCCAAGGGGGGTACAGGGACAAAAAAGGTTAGGAACCACTGATCTAAGTGTTCATGTTGAGGGATATCTTTTCTGATAAAGTTGAGTTATATTAGCAACATTCACATTAGTAGCACCATAGCATATGACTATGGCAATCATTTTCATTAAGTGTGTACTCAACTATTATACTGTACTTATACATTGAATTATGTGCATGTGTGCATATGCGTGAATTTGGCTTTTTATGCCAACTGAACAGGAAAATGATTCTGTTGTAGAAACCTCCAGAAATTTACAGAACCAGATGTGAAAGAACACGTGACATAATTTGCATATAAAAATATTTTCATTTTATTTCTGAATGAACTATTCATTCGATTTTGAAGAATTTTTTTTGAAGTGTTCAGAATTGAATACTGAACAAGTTTGTAATTAAAAGTTTTTCCCTATCTGTTACAATTTATGAGAGAGGATTTGCAAATGTCCTCATTTGCATAATCAGCTCATTTGAAAGTCACCATCAGGTAGCCCATCCCATGACTTCCCTTTATTTGTTATTAACAGATTTTTGAAATCTATGACAGTTATCAAGTTATTCGGAGGATTACAGACTTTTCTTTCACCCTATATATTAAATTATAAAAATGATTTAAAAAATATTTTGCTTATCAAAATTTTTTACATAAAATCAAATTTAAATGTCTCAGATCTATGTAAGTTTAGAACTCAGATATTAATATTTCTGTAACTTTTATAGTTATATTAGTAGTTCATGCTTTATGAGCTTTTGCTTCACAAGTTTTTTTTCAAGTATCAACAAAATTAAAAATGCAAAACATTAATTGCAATAAATAAACTTTCATAAATATGACATTTCAAACTATATATATATATATATACAGCAATACCTCGCATAATCCGGTTAATTGGTTCCTCTTTCTTACCGAAATAATTGAAACCGGACTGTTCAAGGTATGTAATCTATGGGAAAAGTTATAATTGGTTCCAAGAAATTTTCGATTTGTCCATAATATATATATTTAAATCATAAATTCTTACATTAATAATTATTTCTTTATGCATTAAACATTAAAATCTTTTATAAAGATTTATAATAGACAGAAGGGGACAGAAAGTGGATCCGAAGATCGGAAAGATTTATAATAGACAGAAGAGTGGCAGAAAGTGGGTCCGAGCCCATAAAGACAAATAACTAAAGAGAGCTTGCCTGGCAGATTAATGCATTCACTTTCTCCAAGTCGGCTGCTCAGTGCCATTTCAAATGCAGAGCGACCCTATGCATAAAGGCGCATTCCCACTTCAGCTGCGCCGCCACGGGCTGATGAGTCGTAAATACCAATATGCTCAGTATTTGTTCCCATTCAATGATTCAATTAAGTGTTTCTGGTACAAACAGATGACATTGCACATGAGAGGCAGATACTATAACAAATGTTGTTAAGATAAATTTGGCAATATTGGAACAACTGCCTGCTTGTCTTAGCTCCTCAAATACTGGCTATTCGAGTCATATATAGGAAGTAAGTAGCAAGCACACTTACATTTCATATTTATTCTAAAACAATAAATTAAATTGAAAATTTTTATTAACAGTTACAATCTGGATTATAGTGAAGTCTGGACTATTTGAAACCGGACTATGTGAGGTATTGCTTATAGTTATAGTGGAAGAAAAATCTGTAAACTCCAAATAACTTGATAACTATATATACATATATTCAAAAATCATACATATATACAGTCAAACCCATATAAGATGCCACCATCCATTTGAGGATGATTTTGGCAGCTAATCGAAGTTGGCAGTTTATCAAAAACACATAGTACAGAAATGAAAATAACTCTGAATTTATTAAATTTAATAAAATACAGTACATTTATATTTAACATTCAAACTCAACATTTCTAAAAAAATGTTCAACCTGTGATACATGTATCACTGGTGATATGCGATACATGACTAGTGGTAAGTGTATAATCTTGACTTCCTATTTATATATGAGGAATATTTTTGTTGGTGGTACTTGAATTTTGAGTTTGGTGATAAGTGGAATGAAAAGGTTAGAACTGCTGTTTTATAGCAACAGATGGCTGGTATGTTTAAAATAACAGAGGAACCTTTTGTAAGCATTGTAGCATGGTAAACATTAACAAGATTTCGCATCACTTGATTAGTCACTATGGAAATGATCTGGTTCTTACAATCTTAAATTTTCTACAACCTAGGTATGAACCATGCTTAGAGAGAGTCATAGTTAACCATTAACTCAATCTCTCCCACCTGCTAGTTACAAATGAATTCAGAGAGCTTTTAATATATACAGTACTAATGAACTTCGGGATGAGAGTCACCTTACTAGCCCTTGGCAGATTAACAAGACAAATACAATACCAAAAGGAATATTTCTTTAGACTTTTCTACTGGCAAATGGCATCTTATCAGGTTTGCCTATCCCATTAACATAGGGAAGATCCGTTCCGCCTTTCTTGGTAATCAGTGAGGGTGGCAGCTTAACAGGAGCATCTTATCGGGGTGACTGTATATATATATATATATATATATTCAAAAATCTATTAATGCCAACAAATAGAAAGTATGGATGAGCTATCTAATAGTGATCTTCAAATGAGCTGATTATGCAATTACACTTGCAAATCCCTATCTGATAAACCATAACAGAAATGGGAAAAATTTCCAATTACAAATCTGTTCAGCATTCAATTCTGAACGCTCAAAAAACATTATCAAAATTGGATGAATAGTTCACTCAAAAAGGGAACAAAAACATTTTTACATGCAAATCATGTCACATACCTTTCCATATCTAGTTCTGAAAATTTCTGGAGGTTTCCACATCATCATCTTCCTATTCAATTGGCATAAAAAGCCACATTCATACATTGCAATTCAGTGTGCAAATACAATATAATGGCTGATTACACACTTAATGAAATGAATACCATGGTAATATATAGATAATTGTCATTAACAGATCCTCTAATGCAAATGTTGTTACTGCAGTTTGACTTTATCAGAAAAGACATCCAAACAGCAGACATCTCTCAGCATGAATTATCATACATTGGATCCTTAAAACTGGCAAAGTTCTATAACTTCCAAAGATCAGGTCACCACAAACCACAACTGATAAGGCCAACACTTTCATTCTTGTATCTACTGCTGTTAATCCTCATATAAACAGTAGGGTGATTGGTCAAGAGATTGATGTAAGCCATTATTCCATTCTAAATGCTCTACATACTCATAGATTTCACTCTTATCATGTCCACTGCCATCAAGTCTTAGAAGAGAGATCATATAAGTCATGTAATTGGCTTCTGACAAGAATAGATGATCTTCATGTATCAGCAACATTTTTATCAGATGAATCATAATTTTCATGTAATGGATTGTCAACAAACAATCTTCATTATTGGACTGATATGAAGCCAAAATGGCTTAGACAAATTAGCCACCAAGAATGTTGGCATGTCAATATATGGTGTGTTATTGTGCATGATATGATCATAGGATCTGTATTTTATGAGGGAACACTGACTACAGAGAGATACTAGCATCTAATTCTTTATACAGTTGTAGCAAAATTTCCGGATAACTTACTATAAGATTCCTACAGGAGGTTATGATGTCAGTATGATGGAGCTCCTCCTCATTATGCAATCAGATCCCCATCAGTGTTTGGTTGAGATGTTTGGAGATCAGTGGATTGGATATAGTGGACCTGTTACCTGGCCATCTCAATCTCATGATCTAATTCCATTTAACTTCTTTCTCTAGGGATATTTGAAGGAGAGGGTGTATGACATTCCTAGAACAACAAGTAGAGGATTATTACTACTTGTGCAGAGATTTCTATTGGCACACTAAAGGCTGTGAGGACTCCATCCATCATTTGCTCAACAGTGCTTAGGTACTAGTAAAAGACATTTTGAGCACATTCCTGATTAGTTTTTGCTTTTTAATAATTAACACTAGTAGTGTAATAATTTAAATAATATTCCATTTTAAAGCAAAGGGAAAGATACTGCAGGTAAGCCATATGTTACCCCCTTGCTTTAATGCATAGTACTCTTATCTTGTCAATAGTAAAAAAATAAACTCTTTCACTCTTTTGTTTTTATTTTGGAAGATTGAATATTTGCCATTATTAAATGGATAAATCTACAGAATTAATTGTTATTTAAAATTCAACTTTAATGGCCTGGTAATCCTGTTAAATTTTATAAAAATCAATCAAATTGTTCAAAAATTATTAAAATAAAGCTTTGAAGTTTGAATGTCTATCATTTCTAAATACTTCCAGATAAAAAATGCAGATAAAAAATTAACTGCTATATCCTTTAGATCATATTCAATGACATGATCATTGATCATCTTGCTAAATTTCATAAAAATCAAATGAATAACTTAGGATCAGGCCCTCTCAAATCCCACTAGTGGCAAGATGCATATCTCTATGTGGGATGGGCAAAGTGTGTCAAGAATGAAGATTCCTAGTAGGACACCCAAGGAAGGAAGGCCATCCCTCCTTGCCTAGCTAACATTGGTAAGTTAATAGAGCAGAGGAGTGGTATGTAATCTCCACGATAACAACACAGATTAGAGCTACCACAAATGCTACAGTGTATGGGCAGTTGACAAACCATCATAATAGCCACATAAAGCTGGTGAGAAATTCACTGTGGTCAGCAAAGCAAATCATATATATTGCTACAATAAATGTCCTCTCTCTCTTTAAGTCAGATAAGCTTAACCTTTTGAGTGCCAGATGGTGTTTCACATCATCGGTACTGTCATGCCAGCTGCTTTCTGTAGTTAAACCTAACAATATTGAGAAATTTATAAATTGTCATATCATACTTATTTTTTTGTCAAAGAAATCTGAAATTTTTACAGTTTATACATTCCTTTTTACCAGTACAATTATTATTTATTTATTTATTTATTTAAACAATCAAAATACAGCCAATAAATTAGCACATTAAGCAGTGTCAACAATACACAAAATTATATTTTATTTTATTCAGAAATGTTTTTGATATCATAGATATCCTCTTCAGCTTTCTGTTTAGAACAATAACAGTAAAGAATATGTTAACAGAAAATACATCTTGCACTTTCGTTTTTTAAAAAATAGTTCTTATATGCGCTTGTTATCGAGCATTAATTTAAGCGAGATGTATTTTCTGTTAACGCATTCTTTACTGTTATCATTCTAAACAGAAAGCTGAAGAAGATATCTATGATATCGAAAACGTTTCTGAATAAAATATATTTTTACTCCATATTTCAATATCATAGATACCTCTTCAGCTTTCTGTTTAGAACAGTAAAGAATAAGTTAAAAGAAAATATATCTCACTTAAATTAATGCTTGATAATGCACGTGTGTAAGAACTATTATGTTGATGACACTGCTTAATGTGCTAATTTATTGGCTGTATTTTGATTACTAAGTTGGAAAAGCAGTTAAAAAACAAACTTCTAGGTATTTAAAGAATATTCGGTGCATATACTCTACCAAATTTTATTCAAATTTTTTTTTTTGTGATTTTTTAGGCATCCAACTCAAATTATTACATCTGTTTGATAGCTGTGTCCATCCTGCATAAAATAAGCCATGAATGATGTATTTCTGTCCACATTTAATGAAAAATAATTTATTTAGTAAATAATAACATTATGCAAATTTTCTTAACAAAATTGATGCATATTCTCTTATAAAAAAATGATTATATTAGAAATCCTTTTTGAGCAACTTTTTACATTAAGTTATGTCTTCTCAACATTTTAATAGTTTTGTGCTTTATTTTACAAAATATTTGACATTTCTTAAAAAAAATTCTAAAGTTAGAACAACTCTCCTTCCACAATAACAGCTATAATATTAGCTTTTTTACCCTTATTGGTTCAGAATATACTTTTTCTGTCAATACTGTCTCTTATTGAGGTGGAACAGAAATTTTCTGGAAGGAAATGGCAGGAATTATAATTGACATTGCCATGCCCATTTTAAACTTAGAAATAATAATACAGGTAGGCCTCGATTAGTGCGACTTATAAAATTGAATGACTTTACATATTTTTAATATTTAGAAGGAAGAAAGGCTTTAATTTCGTCATTATTTATTAAAGCGATGCTTAAAAATTCACAATAATGGGGTTTATCTATTAATAGGTCCATTTTCCTGTTTTGAAAAGGCTTGTTGACCAACTTAAGGAGCAATTTACTCGTTCTTTCTTCCTCGGTGTTATCAATGATACAACGAAATTACTGGGAATAAAAATACCTTTAATGATGCTTTTTTCATGAGCCGAAATGACCTCTATTTAAGTTTCTTTGCAATTTCCTTAAAGGTCTGCTGCCTAAATAGGCCTTTATGTGCTTAAATCTGTCATGTTTAACGTCTAAAAATTTTACCCTTCAATTAATGCGTACAACTAGGCATGAGGCCTTTATAAGAGAGTTTAACAAACGTAAAGGCCCTCGGGAATATCTATATAGCATGATAAATTAATGCCTGCAGGATAGGCCTGATTGCCAACTAATTGCCGAAAGATTTATCACAGTTGGTTACATTCCTAGTATTAATTATGCCTATCATGATATGCCTAATGCCTAGGGCAGAATTATTAGAGGTTGCGTGTGATGTTGCATATATTTAGGTTGTGTTACGTTTATGCCAAGTTAATGATCTTAACGACAATTTTATTATGTATTTTTCATTAATATTGCCTAATGAATGCCTATAGGTATAAGCAATAGCATTAATAAATAACATTTATAATTATTTTTTATTTTACATAATACTTTTCGTTCTTTATAAACCATTTTTACGAGATATGTTTATGGTAAGAATAAATAAAAATTAATTATAATAATTTATGCATGGAATATAATTACCGATTATTTTAATTTATTAGTGTTAAAAAACTAGTAAAACTTAAGTTTATTTTTATCTTTGATTAGTTTACTTTTAATCTAAAAAAGATTTTAATGCTGAAAATAGGATCATTGCATCTAGAATTACTACAAAATTACGGATTCTATGCCCAAATTCTCTAAATAATTATTAAATTTACATATTTTTAAACATAATTTCTCAAAATTTAACTACTTTGATTGACTAAAAAGTGATTTTCTGTACGAAATTTTAAGTAAATCTATGCATTCTTTAAGAAAACAGTAACAATCCATATAGAATATATGGGCCTATAGTTCTGTATTGATAAACAGAAATTTTCTGCAGAATTAAACTATTATACGTTTAAAAAAATTGTTTTCAAGCAATGCAATGTACAGATGTCTGTGTCTATTTTTAGAATGGCGAAAATAAGTTTATGTGACAATTTCTACAAGCTCTATTATACGTTTAAAAAAAATTGTTTTCAAGCAATGCAATGTATAGATGTCTGTGTCTATTTTTAGAATGGCGAAAATAAGTTTATGTGACAATTTCTACAAGCAATTTCTAGAAAATTAAATAGTTTTTTTATCAATATGAAAACATAAAAATAGAAGAAATAGATGAAAAGACTGAATGGTTTCTGGAAACTGAAGATCCTAGAGCACACTAGAGCAAACTGGAGAAAATCCTAGATCCTATTTTCATTAGATCTACCCTACATCTTATTTTTCACATGCTAAAACTTATATTTTTAATACAGCAACATAAAGAATTTATTTAGGTTCTGACTTATTATTGTAAACATTGATAACTGTTTGCAAAATCTATGTTTGAAGAGAAATTATATTACATAAAGAAAATTCTGTTTTTAGTAATAATTTTGCGTTCAAAACAACTAAAACCGTAATAAATATATGTTAAAAAATAATAGATATTCTGATATAAGTGATGATAGATCTATGAAAAGGAATTAATACAAAACGTATTTTGCAAAGCACAAAGCCTAAAACTAAATTTCTTGTACAATTTTGCTTTCTTCAAAAATTCAATTAACGGCATTTTATAAACTGCTTCTACTGAGTTAAATCAATTAAATAATCACAAAACAAGCACTTTTAGCAGTTAAGAATATTTTAATAAAGTTAAACAAACGTTTTCGGCATGTAGCCATCTTCAGGTTATACATAGAATTCTGAAGATGGCTACAGGCCGAAAACGTTTGTTTAGCTTTATTAAAATATTATTCACTCTTAAAAGTGCTTGTTTTATGATTATTTAATTATTTAATGGTATTTTATTTTAATTATTCATTATTAGTAAAGTTATTCGTATAGAATAAATGAAGATCTTAGTTCTAGTTTGATCCATTCAAACAATTAACATCAAGTTTTAAATCAGTTTTCAATTTATAAAGATATTCTTGAAAGAATAAATTCAAAATTGATCAGAATTCTTCGTTAATTATTGAAAAATCTAACAAAATGATGAAAATTATAACATAGAATATAAATTTGATTGAAAGCTCTTACATAATCTTCTTTTTTAGATGAACTGAATATTAAATAGATCTAAGATCAAATAAACATTAAAAATATTAAATTTATTTCTAAAAATGTAAAAATATTTAAATTTTTACTCACATTCTTGTAAAGAAATTTTTTAATTATGATCAGTTAACTTAATATCGGCTTATAAAACGAAAATAAGCAAACAATTTTATCATGTTGTTACAGTATCGCAATGTGTTTTCCTAATACAAAACGAATATTTTAGTTTAAAAATTATAAAAAGGGAAAGTAATATGTTAACATTTAACATTTTCAGCTCTTAATATGCTCTAAGTTTGTTTATAGGGGTTGTTAAGGCTATTAAGTCTTGCATTGGTCATTGGAAGCTATAAAGTAATCTGCTTTTAGCCAATTGAGCCAAACCTAGAAAAAGGATAAATGTTTTCGACAAAAAATTGAATTATGTTAACGAAAAGTGAAAATATATTTATGGTATGAAACGTTTAAAATGATTTAAATTTCATAAAATAGAAAACAGGAAAGTAATCGCAATAGTGAAAAATTAAACATGAACAGCTGTGTCTACAGATTAATATGTCTATTTATAAATTATAAATGTTTAAGGCTTCCTTGTGTAAACATTTTTTAATGCTTTTTAATAATCATTCATTAATTAAAATCATACAAAATTTCTATTAGGAATTTCTATGTTTTCAATGAAAAAAATGCATTTTAATATATTAAAAATTCTGTTTTATCTCAGTTCTTTATCAATGAAATACATTTTATGGTAAATATCTAAGATTATAGATTGTTTCTGCTTAATTTTGTTTCATTTCTTGAAAATATTAAAAATTTTCTTCAATAATATCTTGTAATTTTATCTACATTAGGCGTATTTTATATTGTGGATGTTGTAATAAGTAAACAGAAGAAACGAATTCTTCAACATTTTCAAAATTTTTCTGTACTAAAACAGCTCTGACGATGTAGAAATTCTTATAATTTTAATTAAATATAAAAACTAACCAATTTTTTACGTTTTTCTTGTGTTAAATTATAAATAAATGCTTAAATTTATCTAAATTTGCATCAATACAAACATTAAAAATTTTTTATAGGCCTACTGTCTATGACAAATTTGTTTAACATATTTTATAATAATTACAGGACTGTTAACTAATTAATTATTAATATATTATTGAAGTCCTTTAACAATTTAGCAATTTAAAGGCCTTCAATAATATTAAAGTTATAAGTTAATTATTGTAAAAATATTTCTTAGACTGCTTTCGGCAGTAAGCGTATAGCAAACATAATTTTCCATATTTATGTTTTATAGACAATAAAATATTTTTATAATTGTGTAAAATATCGATACGTTATGTTATTTTTTAATTATGTTCTTATTAACTGGATTTTTATTTCTATTTTTTTCAGTAAAAGTCAAGAAGTTAGGCCAAGTGTGTATCTCTTAACAGTAACAAGAAAAAATGGTGAAGTAACGAAATATTGGTTTTAAACTGATAAAATATGAATTATATAAATAATTATTATAATTTTATATATATTAAAAGGCTTACCTACCTGTAATTATAAAATGGGAAAAAATTTTTTTAATCGGTATTCAATAATAATAAATGTAATGTATAATATACAGTAATTACATTTCAAAAATTTTTTAGATTAGTGCAAAATAATTTTTAAAACAACTGACTGCCTGTTTCATACCTCTGTCACATTAACATGACAAAGGACCTGCCGCCCTCACAGGGCATGCTTTGTCGGAATGCAGTCAAAGTCACTCAAGGGGTTAAAATCATCCTAGAAAATTTGAAAAAGATTAATTGGGACATTACTGGAATATATTAAACCTTTTGACAGATATACAGCTCACATAATAGGAAATACTTTTTTATTATTATAAAAAAATTTATTATATTTTTTTATTACAATAAAAAACTATTTCATGTTATATGTGCTGTGTATCTGCCAAAGAGTTTACTAACAAGCAGGAGTTTTAAAACTTTAATATATGAAACCTATTGGATAGGAGGAGGATATCTTGATGTGCCAGTAGGGCAGAGTAATTTACACTGAAAGAAAAGACAATATATACGATGAGCGAGTTGCTTTTCTACCAAAGAAAAATCTTATCCAAAACTTAATAGATATAAAGTCAATCTTACAGTATAATCTCAATTAGACTTAGAGCAAAAGAAAAGGGGGTACAGCTCAAAATTATTTATCTATGCATCAAACTCATCTCATAATGATGAAAATATAAATCTTTTCTATGCAGATCTCCAAAATGAAATTGATCATACTCGTGCACTCATGTTCAAATTCATGCTGGTAAAGTTAACTGTGAACATTGTATAAAACGAAGAACAGTTGACTCTAGTTATAATAAATTTCTAGAGACACTGATATTTCATTTACTATAACTGAAATGATGCCACCCCAGTATGGAATTTATATTTGATTAGAGATTGACTTTCATTGCTTTTTTTAATAAAAATCTTTTCAAAAATGAAATAATATTGTTCAATATAGATCAATAGATATTAAATTTTAATTGAATATGTCAATATTTTATTAATTAAATATTAATAAAAAGCTATAAAATATTAATTTTCCTAAAGTAGGTAAATTTAACAATATTAGCCTAATTCCTTAATTTTATAATCACAATAGTAGTTTTTTTGGCTAAATTTTGATGTTTTGTATATCAAGTGGATAAGTCATGTCATTAACTCATCATTATCATAGTATTTATTTTAGATTTCAAAAGAAAACATCTGTAAAAAATGGCAAATTAATACTTATTTTCAATTTTATGTGCTTATTTAATACATATATTAATAAACTGTACAAAAATAATTTATTTTATTGCAATTTTAAATAATTTTAATATTTAATAAACTACAGCATTTAATAGCAGCTTTAACTTATAAATACATTTTATTAAATAACTATAATTTTAATGTTCTGGCTACCACTATTTTGTGCATGTGATGATGATATTAAAATTTTAAACTGAAAGTTTTCTTTTCTGGAATTATTAGCAATTTATCAGAGTAGCAATGACATATAACATATGAGAAAATGATGTTTGGCGACCCGAATTAAACAAAGAAGTTTTTTCTAAAGAATTATGATGTTAGGATTACATTATTTTTTGGAATTTCTGTTTTTGTATTCATTAAAACTGAAGTGAGAATTCAATATACTTGAAATTATTAAGATACAAAATGAAATATCTTCATTATAGTGGAATATACACAACAACAGTTCACTATATCCAGAGGAAACTGCATATATTTTATAATCAAGTTAGCAATGTGTCATAATATGCAGAAATTTCAATTTTATATATAATATATATAAAATTGAAATTTCTGTATAAATGTATTCAATTTCTGCAAAATTTTTCTGAAATTTATCATAAATTTCAAAAAACTAAAACTGGAAATTGAAATTTTCGGAATTAATTCATTTTCATACAGATTAATACAAAATTTTTCTGAAATTTATCAAATACTAAATTTTTTTTCTAAAATTATCATAAATTTCTAAAAATTTTAGAATTTGATAAATTTCAGAAAAATTTTGTATTAATCTGGATGAAAATGAATCAGTTCCAAATATTTAAATATACATTATGAGAAAACAAAATGGAGGAACATAAAATCTGGAATACACTGTATAAATATTTGTATCATAGTGTATTTGCACTATAATAATAGTGCAAATTTCAGTACCAATATGATGATACAAATTTCAGTGTCAGTATTACAGCAAGTTCTATGGTTTGTCTTTAATCAAAAATAATGTGATTTGGAAATTATTATTATTTAAGAAGAATACAATAAAAATAAAAGTAATATTATGATATATATATCAATACATATAAAAAATTATATACACATATATATTTGGTTGTTATTTTTACCTGCATAAAACCTGTTTCTTCTGGTGGAAGACATCCATATGTTCTCTCTTCTTCTATAATACCATCTTCTTGAACTTCTATAACAGCACTGAAACATTGACTACCAGGCATTGCTATACAAGAACCATTTGGTTCATAATTAGGGCATTCCCCAGCACAATAGCATATTAAACCTAAAATAAAAATTATAAAATTTAACTAATATCCTATTTTTAACATCCTTTTCTAAAGTAATATATACTTTTATTACATTAGAAAAGTTTATAAAATATTAAATTAGCAACACACACACAAACACAAACAAACAAACAAACACACAAAATGTATATAGTAAGACCCCCATTTAACGTTGCTCTGTCATGGATGTAACAATGATATAATGTTCGATATAATGTGTTTTTTTTTAATTCTATATTTTTTATTGATTCACTTTGGTGCAGTTTTTCAAACCATTATATTCACATAAATCCGAAATCACACGAATTTGTTGCTTTGATACTCATATGCCGTCTCACAGTGGGTTTGATATCAGTGCAGTGCAGTACATACAAAAGTCTGGCCACGGTCACAGTTCATATTTATGATGGGTCATTAATATTATTTATAGTAATAAAAATAACAATTAGCAAAGAGATTAGCTGACGAAGACCTGCTAAGAAAGGTCGAAAGCGTTTCTTTCTGAAAATAAAGATCTATTTCTGCATAGTGCTTAGTTTCTCTGCTATTATTAGTTGCAGAATGTCTACAGCTTTAGTAAAATAACAATTATTCCATTTTAGTTTTAACTTGAATATTGCCAATTCGAACTATAGTTCCTTGAAGTTAGAATGTTTTTCTTTCAAGAATTATAATTTAAAAACAAGCACTAGTTTAAAGTGGAAAATTAAATAATTTATTGAAGCACTTTCGACTTTAACAAATCATCTTCAGCATACAAATTTAAGTATAGAACATTCTGGAACATAAACCTTTTATAGAACATTACATAAATTTAAAAATTTTTTAAATTTAAAACCGTAGATAATTAGAACATACACAAACAAACAAACACACGTTAAAGTAGAACAATTAAATATACACATGCTAAGAGTTATATTAATGTTTAAATGATTACGAACAACATAATAAACAAAAAAAAAAAACTTAAATAAAATAAATAAAATAAAACAATAAATTGCGATAGTGGCTGGTAGGTAGCATTTACAAAAACTATTGTGGTGGTATGTTGATGGGTTGATTGTCATTAATGACGTGGGTTTTCTTTCTACATACTTCAATAACAATGGCTTCAGCAGTCTTAATATCTTCGACCTTATCAAATTGTCTAACTATACGTGCTTGATTCCATTTGATGTTAAAATCGTATTTGTAAAAATGTTTGACAAGCGCAGTAGAGAAGTTAGCTTTTCTTTTAAGCAAGTGGCAAGAGACATAGTTGTACTACCCACTTATACTTCATGCCTATTACAGTCGTTGTAAATAGGGATAATATAAATGCCAGCATGTTTAGAAGATGGCAATGGTGGTTTAATGTTCTTTAAGGCATGAAACATAGTATTTAGCTGAGCATAGGGTAGAGATTTACTATCTTTTAATAAAGCTTTGCTTAAGGGCCGTATGGCAGTGTGGTATGGAACAGGATTAAGTAGGACAGGTTAGGTTGTTGTGAAGTCCTGGGAGATGTAATGGTAACACGTGTATTACTATCAATGGAGTTATTGATATTATCTACAAAAACTTTGTCATACTCGTGGAGAATGGCCTGGTTGAGTATGATCTTATATTCAGCTAGTTTACTGGAGTCATCTGAGCAATGGGTGCGTAGTCTCTGCAAAAGGAAGAGGATACAGCGACTTTGTACTTAATAGGATCATTAGACCACCTAGGAATAAAAACAGGTGTATAAGTTGGTTTTCTAAATACTGATGTATAAAATTTCTTATTAGATATGGTAATGTGAACATCTAAGAAATGGATATTAGTAGAAGACTACTGTTCTAAATTGATGTCTAAGCCGAGAGAATCATTTTTAAAATAGTTCATGACGGAGCTAATATCACTGGAATGATTACAAATGATAAATAAATCATTGACATATCTTCTTAAGAATTTAATGTTAGCATATAATGTTGAAGAGACCTGCTGTTTACATCATCTTACAACTAGCTCGGCTATAACACCTGCCATAGGGCCGCCAATAGGGATGCCTTTAGTTTGCTTATAATACTGATTGCCATACACGAAGAATGAGTTGTAAGTTAACAGATGGGAAATGTCCCTTAGCATAGCTGCAGGAACGTTTAAATCAGTAGTATGCCCTAACAGAAGCGATAAAAGCATAAGCAAGCAGGTTCAATCAAAATCGAGGGGAACAATGCTATATAATCCGCAACCAGCATGGTATCGTTGTCCTCAAGATTATAACAAAATAGTTCTTGGATAAATTGTGGAGACGAAGTTACAATAAAAAAATATGAGTTTATAAATTGGTTACACCATGCAGCCAGTTTCCTTTCAAAAGGAGTTAGGAGTGACAAAGTCTTGTCAACAATGGGTTGGATAGATATCCATTGTTTATGTGTCTTAATATATGTGTAGAGTGGTGAGCAAGTAGGGTTTGGTAAAAGCTTACACTTCCAGCAAGGAGGGAAATCATTTCTACATAATATGGTAACAAGGCAGTTTTTTTAGCTTAGGTGTAGTGTCATCAGGAAGGAGTTTAGGAATTTTTTATTGAGAAACTACCATTCAGCTGTGGCCTAATGTGAAGATGCTCCATCCGGCTGGAATAACACATTCGGTGTCTGTCATCCAACTGAGGTACTGCAAAAAGTTCAAGCATATCCAGATTTACCTGAGACATGGGATGTTGCTTCATTGCTGAACATCACTTTATCAAGAAACAAACTGTTATTGCCCATGCAATCAAGCATTTCCATAGCTAATTCCTTGTGACATGGTCTGTCATCAGGTTTAAGCTGCTGGACAAGTTGCACTTTACATGCAGTAAGCCATAACTGCTCATGAACCACTTTGTTGATTTAGGCATCCTTAGTTCAAAACTAGAATGACAAATGGACTGGTTAGGATTGCATCAAAACATTTTCTGTACAGTAACAAGTTGTTCTTCACACACATTAGGCCTACCTCCACCTTTCCACCTTTTCTAGGCATCCTTAGTTCAAGACTAGAATGACAAATGGACTGGTTAGGATTGCATCAAAACATTTCCTGTACAGTAACAAGTTGTTCTTCACACACATTAGGCCTACCTCCACCTTTCCACCTTTCTGATGTAACATGCTCTCAGTCTGTTAAAATTGTTTCAGCCATTAACTAATTGTTCAATTGGCAGATGTTTATGAAATTTAACTCCTCATAACTCTTTGATGATTTTGTTTCCCATACGTCAAAGAACACACATTGCTTTTTCATGTGTGGATGTCATTTTTGCCATAATGCAAATTGAAAGTGCTTGTTTAATGTTGCCACACAAGGACAAAAATTCTTTGAGTTACAGAATAAAATGCAGTAAAACCTTTTTTTTTTTTTTTTTTTTTATCTTTTCAGATTTCTTATCAATTATAGTTCTTAATCTGGTGAATTTTTTTTTTTTTTTTTTGATATCTTTTCAGATTTCTTATCAATTATAGTTCTTAATCTGGTGAATAATTTATTGACACTGTAAAGTTTGGTGAATAATTTATGGATACTTATTTTTAAGTTATTAAAATTTTTGTGGAATATAATATCTATGTTAGTGTTGTGTTTTGTATATTACAATAGTGAAAAAAATTTTTAGCAGAGGATTGCATTTATAATATTTATTTAAGAAGCTCTCAAAAGATGATGAAAGTCATATGAATGACAGAGCCATGATGCAAATAGCAGAACAATGAAACAAAAATGGCAACACAATTGTTGTTTGAGTAACACAAATAACACATTTTGAAGTGATATTTTAAATATGAAAACAAGGAATGAAGTATAATGAGAATGGTGGCTTGAATTTGGAACAGAACCTCCAACACAATTAACAATTGCAGAGTGAGGCCAGTAGTACCATGTGTGATGTGCATAATCAAAGATCAGGGAAATATCACACACCAATAAGACCTGACTCTTCAGTTATGATGTTGCAGCAGTTTTTTTACATTCACCAGAAAAGCTGCAAAACAACGTCCACGTGAGACAGGAGTAAGCAGATTAAGCATACAATACATTCTTAACAGTGCAAAATGGAAAGTTTACATCCCAAGATTGTCATATGTCATGAATAAAAATGATTCTGATCAATGAATGCAGTAGTGTGAATGGTTTCAACACAAAGTACACAATGATGGGAGTAGGATTTGCTGGTTTTTAAAACCGGATTCAAAAATCAGTTTTTTTTTTGGATAAATTTGTAAGCTTTGAAAATTAGTTTTAGATACTAAAATTAAAATGTAATGTGAATGGTTTCAACACAAAGTACACAATGATGGGAGTATGATTTGCTGGTTTTTAAAACCGGATTCAAAAATCAGTTTTTTTTGGATAAATTTGTAAGCTTTGAAAATTAGTTTTAGATACTAAAATTAAAATGTAAAAATGAGTTAATTATTTAATTAAAAACGTTAACATTTTGACTTGAAATTGCTTTAATAAATAAAATTGCAATTAACTTTTGCTATATTTGCAAAATTCACAAAACATTTCAACAAAGAAATCTAATGTATTTCTGCTAGCTTCAAAACTCGATAATGTTGTTTAAAATATATCCAAATTCTTGTATGGAAACAGATTTCGATGATGAATATACGGATATCTTGAACACGATAAAACCAAGTTCAGTAGCCAATGAGAGAGTTTTCTATTTAAGGAAATTTAGTATCTAGAATAAGAACAAGATTAAGTAATCATTCAGTGAACATTTTGTGTTTTTTGAAATGATATATATATGTTATATAAATTTTTTTTGTGAAAATTCAAAAACCAGTTTAACTGGTTTTTTTTTTAAATTCTGAAATTAGAAAACTGGATTTTTCAAAAGTCGGTTTATATATAAACTCTAGATGAGAGTTTGTGACAAAGATGGTTTGGTCTGATGAAAAACAATTTATGCTGAATAGTACAGTGAAGTGCCATAATTGTGTACTGGACAACAAAATCCATACATTTATGTAGACAAGGTGATTAATGATGAGCATTTTGAGCACTTGTTGTGAGAGTATTAACGTATATACTCGAATATAAGCCGACCCGACTTCACAGTTTGAAAATCAGTAAAAATGCTTAATCCATGTATAAGCCTACCCTCGACTTTAGTGCTTAAAATTCTATAAAAATTTGAAATTGATAAATTACGTAATCTTTGATTTTTAGTTACCGATATATTAATGCCATTTGCCAAAAAATATAAATATATTTTATAAAACTTTAAATATATACGTATAAAATAAATTATTATAATACAGATAACAATATATCATCTAATATAATATTACGCTGCTCCATTACTTCCGTATACTAATAGTAAAAGCTTCAGCTCGTCGGGCAGGGAAACAAACCAATATCAACATAAAAAACCGGTTTTTATTAACTAAAAACTGGTATTTGTATTGATATTGGTTTGTTTCCCTGCCTGACAAGCTGAAGCTTTTACTATTAGTATACCAATATATCAATTTAAAAGGTAAAATTTTACTTTACCCAAAGCAATCGAGCGCATCGCGTCGCTGACTCCAACTTGCATTTGTATAAGTGCATCAGATAGGCAATGCCACGCTGCCAGATGTGCCGCGATGCAGAAATTCTCGACAATAATCCAACTAAAGTCATCCAACGCAGTGCACCTACATAAGTTTCTTGGATTATCAGTCAAGAATTTCTGCGTCGCGACACATCAGGCATTGCCTATCTGATGCACTATATAAATCCAGATTGGATTCGGCGGCGTGACACGCTTGATTGCAACAGGTAAAATAAAATTTTATTTTACTCTGAAGCAAGATTGATGTCTGTGTATGACATTATCATTAGGATGCCGTAGCTTCAGAAAATATCAAGTTAACGAATACTAATAAATTTTTATAATTTACATAAAAATATTTTCTTTTTATTGTTGTTATTGAATAATTGTTTTCTTTTCTAAAAAAAGTTTCATATTCACAATAAATTCTCATTAGAATACGTCTATGTCACATGACTCCCAACCGACCGTTCAAAGTTTTGTTTTTCCTATAGTTAAGTTCGTATTCAAGTTTTTAGTTTTAAAATGAATGGATCACCCAAACGATGATGTCACACCGTTAGGATGACGTCCTGCATTAAGCGTGCGATTTCGGAGTTTTGATTTTGCTTATGATGAACTTTTTTGATAGACTAAAGTTATTTTTCAGTACAGATTTTAAATAATTATTACTTTTTCGTTATTTTAAACATTATTTTAGTTACTTTTTAATCTATTTTAATTAAATCATCAATGAGTTAAATATAATAAGTATTTATTGATTAATAGCAAATGAATATATATTTTTTCACTCAAATACGAGTCCTAAGTAAGATTCTTGATTCTCCCTTGTTGGCGTCTCCACCTTGTCCTGGTGAGGGAGTTTGCGTGTTCCAAGGATCCTGAGAGTTATGCTAGCGGTAGCTTTGCTACTGGTAGGGTCTCCCATGCCCAGACAGGTCGAAGGTAAGGGGTCAGACTAAGAGAGCACCCTACCCAAACTAAGGTGTGTGATATCGTGCTGAGAGTTGAGTGGCACTGGGGTAGTAAAAGATGTAGTGTCACTTCAGGCACCAGGTGAAACCCTATCGTAGTCAGCCTTCCACCTGTATTGGAGGATAACCGGGCAGTGAGTTTTTGCGTTTCCTCCAGTTTGTTTTTTGGCATGGATGGTCAAAATTCAAAATTTTTAAAAACAAACTCTTTCTGGAAAGGCTGCTTCTCTGCCCCATTGCAGGGATGGTGGTCCTGGTACCTCATCTGAGGGTGCCAGGATCACTGGTGTGCTCCAGGATGATGAGACGATGGAGCAGTCTCCTGGAGTCAATTCTGCCTCCGGGAGTAAACCTAGTCCGTGAAGAACGTGTTTGTCTGGAGTGGCTAGGTGAAAGCAGAGGAGAGTAGGAAGGAAGCTGCTGGTGCCTGTGGCTCTCAGCACTTCCCAACTAGCTTCTTTGTCTGATTCTCCTGCTGATATCCCTGGTGTTGGCAAGAGAACTAGATCTGTGTTGTCTACCCCCTCTTCTGAGGAGATGAGGCCTACTAAGCAGTCCCAGGACTTTCAGCCCAGATCTTATACGGAAGCTGTGGGTTCTCTTCGAGTAGCCATCATCAAGGAGGGTTATCTGGATTTCAAGATGGTGGCCGCTGAGGTGGACCTCATTTTGGATAACATCCTGAACAGCGTGGATGGAATCCCTTCTGGGGAGACTTTGCCACTGCTTATACCTTAGACAACAGTGCACTCATTTATACTTGTATAAATGAGTTCACCTGTCAGTGGCATACTCGGCTTTTGGATGGGTGTACTCTTGGGCAGGGGATTCATTTAAGGGTTATTCCTGTGATGAATCTGCCCAAGCCTGTGAAGATGACCTATCGTACTGCGGACACATGTACGCAGGATGTGTGCCAACTTTTTGCTCAACTCCAAATATTCACCCCAGGGTTCAACACTGAAAACTGGAGGATCTTGGGTCATAGTAAAGACGCTAAAGGACAGCAGTTAATTCTGATGGTTGATCTTGCTTCGGCAAAGACCATCAAGGCGGCCAATTTTAAAGGCCTTTTCTGGGGCGGCGAATTTTAAGGCTTCTTCAATCAAGGGACCTTTAAGGTACTTTCGGATCCTAATTCCAAGTCTGGGAGACTGATAGCTTCGGTGATTGCTTCTGAAAAGGGGCATGAACTGGTCGGGCTTCCGGGGGTACCACTGGTCCTTCCAATGCCCAGTCAACGGAGGAGGGCATGGTTCTTTGCCCACCTTAAGTACCTGTAATGTCATGGGTCTGAGGGTGATTCAGATCAACCTCCAGCACTCCCGAGCTGCTTCTACCTTTTTGGGTCGGCTGCTCGTGGGGGGCTGCTATGACCTTGCTCTTATTCAAGAGCCGTGGCACTATAAGCGAATACCAGGACTTCACTCCAAGGAAGGTAAGTTGTTTTCTTTTACTTCTTGTACTTCTGATAGTGGTCCTCGGACCTGTGCTTTCACTAGGAATAACATACATTTCATCCGTCTGGGATTTCTGTTCTAGGGATCTTACTACTGTTCGGGTGAAGCTAGATGAGGGGGATTATAGTAGAGAATTTATTGTTTCCTCTGCTTATTTCCCTTATGATAAAGACGAAATTCCACCAATGCCTGAGTTTGGATTTTTGGTGGAATTTTGTTAAAAGAATCATCTTGATTTATTGGTTGGTGTCGATGCTAACTCTCATCATGTGATTTGGGGTAGCAAAGACATCAACTGAAGGGGGAGCACCTATTGGAGTTTCTGATGGGTACTAACCTTTTTATTTTGAACGGGGGTAATGAACCTACCTTTGCTGTTGTTAACAGGAAGGAAGTCATTGATCTAATGTTAGGGACTCAGTGTATCTCTGACCTAATTGGGAATTGGCATGTGTCTGGTGAGCCCTCTTCGGATCACAGATATATTTGCTTTAATTTACAGGGTATGGCACCTGGGTTACATATAGGGACCCTCGAAGGACTAATTGGGCTTCCTTTAGAGAAGGGGGGTTCAGAGGGGCTTCTTTTAGAGAAGATCTTAAATTTAACTTGGGAGGTGTTCAGAGCAGATTTTGCTCGGTGGTGATTGGGAGGTGTTCAGAGCAGATTTTGCTTGGTGGTGGATTTA
This sequence comes from Olivierus martensii, assembly GCA_000484575.1. NCBI lineage: Eukaryota > Metazoa > Arthropoda > Arachnida > Scorpiones > Buthidae > Olivierus > Olivierus martensii. The sequence continues at coordinate 63,218 of AYEL01073918.1, forward strand.
GAGATGCTCTTGACCAGATTCAACAGGCAATTCTTTTATTCTATCACCAAAATTGTCCTGTCAGGACTGCTTGCTCATCAAGGTGAGTTCCTTGGTGGAATGGGCAGTCTTACACGTAATGTTAGGCAGCTTTTTAATAAAGCTAAGAGGACTGGTGATTGAGACGCATATAGGAGCGCTCTCACTGGCTATAATAAGGCCATTAGAAAGTGCATATAGGAGTGCTCTCACCAATTATAATAAGGCCATTAGAAAGGCTAAAAGGTCTTCCTGGAAATGGTATTGTCAGGGAATTGAGAATATACCTGAGGTATCCAAACTTGTAAAGATAATGTCCAATGGGGATTTTTGCAGGGTTGGTTTTCTTAAGCTGCCTGATGGCAATGTGACTAGCACTTGCAGGGACACTTTAAAGGAACTTTTTCAGGTACACTTTCCTGGGTCTACCTTGATTGAGGATCCATCCTACTTGCGGGTGCAGTCTGACCTTGATGGCGATGCTTACCATGCTCATCTCTTGCAGGTGCAGTCTGACCTTGATGGGCATGATTATTATGCCATGAGGAAGGATTGGGATCTTGTGAGGGGGATGATTAATCAATCTAATATTAGATGGGCTGTTAGCGTTTTTAAGCCTTTCAAATTGGCGGGACCAGATGGCAATTTGCCAGTGTTCTTGCAACAGGGCATTGATGTCCTGGTTTCTCATCTTTGCCATGTCTTTCAGGCCTATGTGGCTTTTGGCTATGTTCCATGGTCCTGGAGGCAGGTGAGGGTTTCTTTTATTACCTAAACCTGGGCGAAATTCTTATACTGAGGCTAAGTCCTATCGTCCAATCAGTCTGATATCCTTTTTATTGAAGACATTGGAGAGGTTGGTAGATAGGTTTATCAGGGATAGGGCTTTGGTTAGGATCCCCCTTTGTCACAATCAATTTGCCTATCAATCTGGCAAATCGACTGAGCATGCTCTTCATGAGATTGTCTCGCTCATTGAGAGGACTATTGGGTACAAGGAGATTGCCCTTGGCGTGCTCATTGAGAGGCTATTGGGTAAAAGAGATTGCCCTCGGTGCTTTCCTTGATATTCAAGGGGCTTTTGACTCTACTCTTTTGAGCAAATAAGCCTTGCTGCTTTAGGCATGGAGTTAGCTCAACAATTGTTCGCTGGATTGGCTCCATGGCTCAACAATTATTCGTTGGATTGGCTCCATGCTAGGCATAGGGTTGTTTTTAGCAGGCTCTTGAGGACGAAGTTACGATTCTCACTGACAGGGAATGTCTGCAGGGGGGTGTTATCTCCCCTTCTTTGGAGCCTCATGGTGAATTGGCCCCCATTGAGTGAGCCATTGGCTTTACTCAATGGGAAGGATTTCTTCACTGTTGGATATGCTGATGACATAGCCATCATTGTAGTGGGAAAGTTTCTAGTACTGTTTCTGAAGTCATTCAGACTGCTCTTAATACAGTTTCTAACTGGTGTAATGGGGTTGGATTGTCTGTTAATCTAGCTAAGACTGTTATTGTGCCTTTTACTTAGTACTGTTTCTGAAGTCATTCAGACTGCTCTTAATACAGTTTCTTACTGGTGTAATGGGGTTGGATTGTCTGTTAATCTAGCTAAGACTGTTATTGTGCCTTTTACTCGGAGAAGACAGTTGGTGGGGTTATCTGAACTGACCTTTTTCGGTACAAGGTTGCAGTTTTCTACCCAGGTCAAATACCTTGACATTATATGCTTGACAAGGGTTTGAACTGACCTTTTTCGGTAAAAGGTTGCAGTTTTCTACCCAGGTCAAATACCTTGACATTATATGCTTGACAAGGGTTTGATCTGGAAGCCACACATTGAGTTTATTGTGGGGAAAGCCTGTAGGGCTCTTTGGGCTTGCAGGGATATTTTGGGTAAGACTTGGGGTCTTAGGCTGGGCTGTTGTTTTGGATTCACGCCATCGTTGTGAGATCTATTCTTACTTATGCTGCCATGTTTGGTGGCGAAGGGTCCTACTTAAGACTTGCAAGGCTGAACTTGGAAAGATACAAAGGCTGGCCTGTTTGGACATTACTGGGGCTATGAAGACTGCTCCTACTGCTACTCTTGAGGTTCTCTTGTGCATTCTTCCTCTACATTTGTTTATTGAGTCGAGTGCCCAGGAGGGCTATTATAGGCTTCATTCTTCTGGGAGAGGGAATGCACGGGAGGGATATTATAGGCTTCATTCTTCTGGGAGAGGGATTTCTGGACTTATTATAGGCTTCATTCTTCTGGGAGAGGGATTTCCTGGACCCATAGGAGGGCAATTATAGGCTTCATTCTTCTGGGAGAGGGATTTCTTGGACCCATAAGGTATCTTTTAAGCATAAATAAGTATTTGTCTTTTGAGTGAGACAGGATACACTGTAACATTCTTGGGATGGAAGGATATTACATGGTGACCTAGTTTTAACTTCTTCTGGCCCTTCACTGATGTTTTTCCTAGTTTGGAGAGCTGGGGAGGGGGATTTGGGTGGTATCAGTATCAAGGGTGGTTTGGTCTGGTTTACGAACAATTCTAAAACCACTACTGGTGTTGGAGCGGGGGTTTACTGCAATGGGACGCAGATGTTTTATTCCTATTCCCTTGGGCGGTTTGCCACTGTCTTTCAGGAAGAAATTTTTGCTATTTCTGTATGTGTTAGAATTAATCTTGATAGGGATTATGCTGGTGAGCATATTTTTATCCTATCTGACAATCAGGCTGCTCTTAAAGCACTCGATAGTTCCCGTTTTGTTTCGAAACTTGTCTGGGAACGTAGTTTCCTTATTGAGGAACTGGCTACCAAAAACAGAGTGCAACTTGTTTGGGTGCCGGGGCACAAGGGGTTTAGGGCAATGATGTTTCTGATAGACTTACTAAGGAAGGAGCTTCTCACCCCTTTTTTGGACCTGAGCCTGTCTTGGGCATTGGTTTGGATGTCTTTGGGTGGGTTATCAAAGATTGGCTGGCAGCCCAGCATCACGCTTTCTGGAGGACTATCCCTACTCTTAGGCAAGCAAAGGCTCTTATTAAGGGTTGCTCTGTTCAGAGAACTAAAGAGTTGCTTTCTCTGAATAAATATGAAGTTAGGATTGTTACAGGGCACTGTCATCTTCACTTGATTGGACTTGTTGATAGTCCTATGTGTAGAAGATGTCAGTATGAGGAGGAAACTCCTTTTCACATTCTGTGTGAATATGTGGCCCTTTCGTGGCTTAGGTGTGATCTCTTGGGGATGTATTTTCTTGTTCCGGAGGATCTTGCCACTGGTCCCATTGAGGAAAATACTATCGTTTGTTTTAAAGACGGGTTTTCTTCTGAGATGATGTGATTGGGGGTGCACAATAGACCATTATTGGTCGCAGTGCTTGGGCTGGGTAGGCTCCTCCCTTTTATACTACTACTACTAACAAGGGGAACTTGCGAACCGGGTAAAAATGAAAAGGAATTAAACTATATAAATAAAGATAGAATTGATAGATAGTTCAATCTGTCGATTATTAAGAGGTATAATTCAAATATAAACGCTTAATCAACAATCAAATTCGGAATTCATTCATGATGCGAAAGAAAAAAAACCCGGCGTGAGGCGGTCCATCAAAGCGTATCTTTGCACCGACTGCCGCTATAATCGGCGTAAAGATATGGATTCAAATCAGTAAACGTTTCCCGCTCTTCCGGGGTCGCCCAAACGAAGGGTCGGCCAACCCCGGAAGAGCGGAAGATGGCCATAAGCAGCCGAGGAACAGTCAGTTTCGGATCAGTGGTCAAGAGAATAAGTTCCGTCGATTACTGGTGCACTCAAGGGTATTTATTCTTTTAAGTTCTTTTAGTTTCTTAACTATAATTAAAGTTCTGTTTTATAATTTATTAATGTAGCTTTATTTACAGACTATTTTACGCTCGCAATGTGACTTTACTGCATGTGAAAATAATCTTCAACCATGTTAATATGGAGGGTATAGCCGACCCGCCTTGTTCTCCAAGCTTTTATGAGACAATAAAAAGAAGGGAAAAACATGTTGAATTAAATAAGAATTAGCTATATATCTATAGGTTGTACATAAATAAATTATTATAAATTTAAGACAATAATAGCGCTTCTCGCCACCTTTTGGCCCAACCTATTTCGATAATAAGACAAAAATAAAACCACTAGACCAAGTCACCAAATGAAAAATGTCATGGTAAAGCGTAGTAGATTTTACTTTTATCTATCGAAAATTCGTATTTTTCTCACTAGATGGTAGCGCTAGTAATGATAGTAAAATAGGTCGATCGAAGCTATAAACATTCACACAATTTTTCATATTAAAAGTTTATTATCTATCTGATCTGTAGCAGTTAGTCATTTTCGTGTTGTATATTATCATAACTTACTGTTTATTCACTCATATTTATTATAAAAAATTATTTAACAATGAGCATTAGAAACAGTATAATAAAAGTAGAAATTATATTAACTTTTTAACTAAGCTAATATAATCGCTATACTTGACCACAGCGTCGGAAGCCAGTATTGAATCTATGGGAGCGGCGTATCACCAACTTTTGTGACGGTACTAATGCGCACGGGACAGTGGCTTTCGATGTAAAGGCTGTCAAGACGAATGTTTATTTTTATGTAATCGTGCCTCTGGGTCTTCAGTTTTTAATTTTGAATAAATATCTCGAGGCAAATTATAATTTTGAGCATAATTTTGCTTCTTCTTTTGACGACTAATCGCGCAGCTTTTCGAGAACGACCAAGAAGAGCTAAAAGTTTCAACTCACCGCTATTTTAGAACAGTTAGAATCAATTGGAATGTGCAGAACATCATGGCGCATCCGATTCTGGTATATATTACACACGCAGATAATTTACGACAAATGTTAAAATCATGTTAATATCGTAATTTTATTCGAAGCTTATAGTTGATTTGTCAAAACTGTCATTATATTATGGCAATTTACTGTAACACGGCGAATAATTTAATGGACTATATTATCGGTGTAATGATATAAATGAACTTCGGCTCTCCCATAGACTCAATACTGACTTCCGATGCTGTCGGCAATGGGCAGTTTAACTAAATTTAGAAAGCCTTTTTTAGTAAAAAAGAAATAAACTTTTTTAATAGACAACTTAATTAATAACATTTTTATATAAAAATTATTAGAAATCTAACCGTGTTATTAGAAGAGAACAAATCAATAATTTTATACAGTGAAACCTCTCTAAGTGGATCGGTTTCGGACTGACATGGGAATATCTATTTAACCAGTGTCAATAAATTAGCGTGCATATAAAACGGAAAACATCATTTCTATAATCTATGACAAGATTTTTTATTATCTATAAATAAATAAAGCAATGGCGGCGGTCAACCGAACAATGTGACTTTCGATGTTAAGTATGTACAGTACGTATTGCAGTGGCGTAGCTACCATAAGGTGAGACGATGCGATACGACATTAATAAACATATCGCAAAATGCACTGTATTGCAGTGGCATAGCTACCATAAGGTGAGACGATGCGATACGACATTAATAAACATATCGCAAAATGCACGATAATCTGAGAAATAATAGTTTTAAATAAATATACGGCGAGTCAAACTCTGATGGAACGACCCTTTCTGACCGTACGCTTCCAATCGTGTAATATATTATAAAGTCTAGTCTATTGATTGAAAATTATTGATTTAATCACTTCCTTGGCTTCCAGAACTCAAGTTTTGCGCTGAATCATTATAATTGAAATTGTGTTCTTTAGCAACAGCCTTTTATTTTTCAAAATATTGGCCGTTTATTTTGAAACTGGTGTAAGTCCATTTTTTTTAAACTGAAATAATACATTAATTTAGTGTAAACTTTTTATTTATGTAATATCTCATTCTGTAAAAAACCACTTTCAAAATAAACGGTCCATATAGTGATTCCACCCGCAAGGGCACTTGTATATAGTAATCCTAGTTTATGAGCTTGTAAATTATTTCTTTTTCAAATACTAGAAAGACAATCATTTAAAAATCAAATTATTCTGCCGATCTATGCCAAATATTCATGATTTTGAAATCGTTTTTTCCTCTTAACAGAATAGCTTTTTTTTTCTCAAAAATATCAGTTTTATTTTACGTTTCTTTGCAGCCGACTCCCGTCTGTGTGGTATTCTATTATTGTACTGGAATCTGACACTTTTCTGAGCTTTTATATTATTATTTCGTAAAATGTGTTATAAAGAAAAAGTATTTTTTTATATTTTTAAATTCTTTATTACAGTTTTATATTTTTTGAGGGGGCCCTCCGGCCACGTTTGCATTAGAGCCCAAAATTTCTAGCTACGTCACTGACGTATTGTATGAATTTTCACCTCAATTTATAAAAGTTTTCCTAGTATTGTATGTAATTTTAGTTCCGTATTGGTTCGCATTCTCAATTTTTTATTATTTATTCGAGCAAATGGGATTGTACAGTATACTGGAACTACTTTTGGTTACAGAGGAATATATCTCCCGATTTTCATTTCAATTCTCGAAAATTAAAAACTTTATTTGAAAGCCAAATACGCATTTTGATAGAGTTCAGGAAGGGCAACAATTTTTGTTTATGTCTTACAATTTTAGTTTTCGAGATATTACGAAAACAAATTCGAAAATGCTCATCATTTTCAATTTTCTCAACTTTGATTCCAACAATTTTCACTCGCGTAACGTCCACTTCCATTATTGCTTGAAATTGTACTGTACATATCCTCGCCACAAACATTATTTACAATTTTCACTCGCGTAACATCCACTTCCATTATTGCTTGAAATTGTACTGTACATATCCTCGCCACAAACATTATTTAAAGTTAAAAATCCCGATTCACTTAATCGATATTATCCATTTACGCAGTATTCACTTATCCAGACTCCTTAAACATTAAACTGTACGAAGTCAAAATGGGACTATGAGAATTCGATTCACTTAACCGGATTATCCACTTACAAGGAGAGGGCGCGGTCTGGGAAATGAACTTTGGAATCAAAGTTTGTGTGGTGGTAGTTTACCCTTCATGTGTTAATATAATAAAATATTAGTGCGCACTATTCATCCAATTCCGAAAAAAATGGATTCAACGTTTTCATAGCTGTTATATACAGGGTGTTTCAGAAATGGTGTGCCAAACTTCACAGGCTGGTAGATGAGACCTAAGCAAAAAAGCTAGAGAAACGTTTTTCGATTTGAGGCTTCATAAAAAGTTATAGCCGTTTAAAGTTTTGTGATGTCACTTCCTGTCTGGTACGACGTCGGCTTAATTTAAGGCGAATAATGTCACGTGACGCGCACATGTTGTGTTGCAAAAAATAATATTTTTAAAAATATTATTTATGACTAAAAATTTATCTCTAATACTCATTTACATAATTTAAAATTAAAATAATTTTTATTACAATTAAAAAATAATAATTTACAGCAAAAAACACATTCATTTGAATATGGTCTGCTTTTACTACGAACGGTCGTCCGCTTTTGATACGTTCTATATGCAAAATCAGGCGAAAAATATTGTTTTCTACCAGATTTAATCAAGTTTTTTCCCATGGATACTCACTATTCTTCTACGGATATGGCAGATGCGCATCTTATTTTTGGACTAGCGAATGGAAATAGCAGAGAAGCTGTACGTCTTTTTCGGGAAACATTTCCACAACGAAGATGTCCATCACGGGCCACTTTTACAAGAATAGATCGCAACCTCCGAGAGACTGGATCCTTTACATCCGTTACATTTAATAGAGGGGTAGGAAGGAATGTACGAATACGAAACGCTGAAGAACGGGTGTTACATTTGAAACAGGAGAATCCAGGATTAAGTACAAGGTTTGTAACTGCGACAACGGGTGTTTCATATGCAAATGTATAGAGAATTCTTCGTCGAGAAAATCTCTATCCATATCACTCGCAGCGTGTACAAGGTCTTTCATATGTAGATTTTTAACCACGACTGACTTTCTGTGAGTGGTTTCTATAGCGGTGCCGTCAACCTACATTTATTGGTTGTGTCTTATTCACTGACGAAGCAAATTTCACAAGGGATGGCATTATGAACTTTCACAACGATCATCTTTGGGCAGACCAAAATCCGCGTGTTACTACTCAATCTCGGTATCAGCAACAGTTTAGTTGTAACGTTTGGGCAGGCATTATTGGAGACTACCTGATTGGACCTGTTTTCCTGGAACGAACAATCAATGGCACAAATTACAAACATTTTTTAGAGCGTGACCTTGGCCCCTCGCTAGACGATGTCCCACTCACTACACGTCGACGAACGTATTTTATGCACGATGGCGCACCAGCATATTTTAGCCGCTGCGCACCTCAGAACGCCGAGTAGCCGAGTCGGTAGCGCGCAGTCCGTTGGTGTTGATTTCCGGTATGGGTCGCGGATTAGATGCGCGGTCCGCGATTATTATTTTTTTATCGTTACAATTATTATTTTATACATTTTATTAAAAAAAATATTTACATAAAGAAATATTTTATCTCATAATTTATCATTAATTTGTTATTCCAGAGGGTCTTTAAACCTTAAGTTTTTTTTCCTGGAAAAACTTTAGTGTGTGTCTTTAATTATCTACATTTCACATATACGCGCATATTTTTACTGGTTAGATTGATGCAAACGTTCCAGTTGCCGATGAATTATTTTTAACACCCCGACGGTATCCTGCGAAACTCATAAAGTCATCAAAAAGTGTGTTTTCTTGTATCACTGTAAGTTTGTTCCTGGCTTTTGCAAAGGGTGGAGTGTGTTTCGGGGTAGGGTCGAGGGTAGTTTGCGTGAGAACAATTTTATACTCTATAACCTATATACCGTTTACTTGTTAATGGAAAATACCACACAAATGCACCAAACAAGTAGCAGTAAAAATATGAACGAATATGTGAAATGTAGATAATTAAAAAAACAGATTAAAAATTTTTCCGGGAAAAAACTTAAGGTTTAAAGACCTCTCGAATAACAAATTAATGATAAAT
>AYEL01073929.1:0-16308 GCA_000484575.1 Olivierus martensii
AGGCTCGCGTCCTGGCCCCCAATAGTAACTGCCCTTAGTGAAGAAATTCCGATAGGGTCGGTAGAGCATGGCTGCACCCATCCCTCGCTGATGGATGCTCTGTAGTTCGCCACGGCTCGCGTCCTGGCCCCCAATAGTAACTGCCCTTAGTGAAGAAATTCCGATAGGGTCGGCAGAGCATGGCTGCACCCATCCCTCGCTGATGGATGCTCTGTAGTTCGCCACTCGACCATCCAAGTCCCTGCGGATCTGGGATTAAGAATTGGTCCGACGTATGCCCTGCGTGAGGTATGAGACCTCTATAAGAGTCCCAATCCCAAGGCGTTGTACCGGTCCGAAGGGATGAATGGTGAAGGGATAGAAGCCGTTACGGTGCCCACCCGAGGGTTGTCCTTGCTTGGGCTGAGTGGGTTCTACCAGAGTCCGGGGAAGCTTGCTTCCTAGGGAATCATAAAACTTCGGGGAGTTGATCCGAGCGATATTCGGCCATGGCGAGGTGCCAGGAGCCCGGCCATTGCACGGCATCGGTCAATATTGTCTCCATGGTGGCCCACCAGTCTGGCGCCGATAGTGGGCTACATCGGTGATCGAATCGGGGGAGATTCTCGCCCCTTTTCAAGTTGGATCGGCTGTCAATATTGTCTCCATGGTGGCCCACCAGTCTGGCGCGGATAGAGGGCTACATCGGTGATCGAATCGGGGGAGATTCTCGCCCCTTTTCAAGTTGGATCGGCTGGTCGTCATGCCTTCCGCCCATCCGATGCGATTATTAGTAAGGGTTCTGCTCTTGTGGAAGGTTCGGGTATACTATACTCTTCCGTCCTTCCAGCGGGCTGTCGCGATTTTCGCGGCGGTTGCGCCCGAGCTTTGGTGTCCTAAGGATTTCCCATTTTTGGGAGAACTTGATGTGAGAAAACCGTTAAGTTTTCGATCCCTTCGGGGACAGTCCGGTCGCTCAGTAATGAGCATCAGTCTATGTAGCAAATACCTCTTGTGTCTCCGCTCCCTCTGTGGACGGAGGCAATTCTCGGCCCTTAAAGGTCGCTTCGGCGACACAGTGCACGGGATACGAATGCGGCCTTCTTACCCCTAGGCCTGGCAAACCTGAGCGAGTCCGCCGTATTCGTATTTCGTTCGCTAAGTGGATCAGAGTAGTGGTCAGGCGAGTTCGCACCCCTAGTTGCAGGCAATGATTAAGCCGAGATTATTCTCGCAGACGTTAAGTACCCTGTAGTACCCTAGTAGGTGGAGCAGGGGAAAAGCTTTGGCTAAAGTCTCAGAATACGACATGAGTCGGTAACGGACTGCACGTATATATGCGCAATCTGTTACCGATTGCCGATTGACGGGAAGCGCTGTCGGCGGCTAGTAGTCGGTATGTCACACTGTGTGAGTTGCGCTCGACCACTAAGCGCTGTCGGCGGCTAGTAGTCGGTATGTCGCACTGTGTGAGTTGCGCTCGACCATTGATGACCACAATTTTGTGGGTAAATGATTTTATAATTTAATGATTTAAAAATTTAATCTAATTATTAGGCAAAATTTCATTATTATTAACGAAGTTTGTCTCATTAATTAAGAACACATTTCTTTATGAAAATTAATTACCGAATTTTTGGGAAACTTGGAAAGAAGATTTTACAAATTATCTGAAGCACTCGCTGGTATGCTGCAATATATAATTGACCATGAGAAAATACATTTTTTTTTAATAAACTCCAATTGAATATAAAGATTCGTCTCGAATCTTAATTATTTTGATTCTATATGCTGATTTCACTAGGAACTTCGCCATTCAAATGGAAAATCATGATCACTCGACTGAAGAGTCATTCTGGGAATTAAAGCATGTTCGTCAATTGGTCTTTTCTCAATCATTTTCTGAACGATTAATTTAGAGTTGTTGGATAATCACTCTGCTCTTGTCTTATTTCTTATTAACATTACAATTATTCTGCATTTTATATCCAATTAATTAGGAGTAATTCTAGAAGTTTCTATTGAATTTAATTAAATACTCCACTGGGATTAAGCTTTTCGCCAGATCGTTAAGCGACATCGCTGGCCCGGGGGAAAAATTTACATGAGCTCCAAATAATTTTTAAAGTTATAAGTTTGAGGCAATCTATTACACCACTTGAACTCTAATTTTCAGGACTGTCCTTCTATGGTTAATTAGTGCGTAAAAAAAAAACAAATTGTGGAATGATGCCCAGGCCGAAAATTTTACCCCTACTCTCATCGGTCCTGCTTTTCAATACTTGTTTGAAAGTATCAAATTGTGGAATGATGCCCGGGCCGAAAATTTTACCCCTACTCTCATCGGTCCTGCTTTTCAATACTTGTTTGAAAGTATGTTTGCCTTAAGAGACACTGCCATGAATCCCACTTAATCTTTCTTGGTATCATTAGACATTCTATCCACTTGCAAATGACTGCATAGTTTAGAAACAAAATTCGGTTGTTTTTCTTGCTCAAAAGTGTAATGTCAGTACAAGGAAGTTCTAAAGCCATTCCGTTAAGCTAAAATGAAAAATTTTTGTGAATGTATAATTATCATCTAAGAGATATTGTAGTGATGTTACAAATACGACTGAAAATATTTCTTCATTTTTACATACCCTTTAAAGTCCCTACCTGAATCTGTCAGGTAATAAATATAATCTAATATTTTTGGTAGTGTATAAGTATAGAAAAATAACAGCGAGGCCTTTGAGAATATTTATAAATAAAAGTATTTATAAATAAAAGTATCTAAAACTATCTTGGTTCGAAATCTTCTTGCATTCAACTTATTTTTGTATTTTTCGTCTGTTATTATTTTTTGCCTGTTTTTACTATCCGTTTAGTCTTCGCGATAATCAATCAACATGTGATTATCGTTGTTGCTCGGAGACGTATAGTTTTCGTGAGAATTTTTATCAATAGAACTGTCTAATTTTGACACGTGATCACAGATTGGTATCTTGATTAATGAAGAGGTCTCTTAGAAAAATTTTAGAATCAATTTATTTTGTCTACAGAATTATGCCATCTACTCAGATTGAATGGAATATCTTCTTAAATTGGTTGAAGATAAGTATTCATTTATTAAACTGAACTGTCCTGACGTCATTAAAATAACGGTACAGGTTAGAAAGTATGATGCGACAACATGGAGGATCTAAAGTCATTCAGATGCGTTACGTCTGTTATTATGTTTTGCCTGTTTTTTACTATCCGTTAGTCTTAGCGATAATCAATCAACCTGTGATTATCGTTGTTGCTCGGAGACGTATAGTCTTCGTGAGAATTTTTATCAATAGAACTGTCTAATTTTGACACGTGATCACAGATTGGTATCTTGATTAATGAAGAGGTCTCTTAGAAAATTTTTAGAATCAACTTATTTTGTCTACAGAATTATGCCATCTACTCAGATTGAATGGAATATCTTCTTAAATTGGTTGAAGATAAGTATTCATTTATTAAACTGAACTGTCCTGACGTATTGAAGATAAGCTATTCATTTATTAAACTGAACTGTCCTGACGTCATTAAAATAATAGTACAGGTTAGAAAGTATGATGCGACAACATGGAGGATCTAAAGTCATTCAGATGCGTTACTATGGGTATAATTGCAATGATTGTAAAGCCCGTAAAATAGTACCAAACGAAAGAGACAGCCTATAGGTCAAAGTTCATAAAAGAATCAGTAGTATGTTTTCGAAATATATACACTATTGTTTAATACGAATCTTTAACGCAATGAAACCGATGAATGCTCATTTAATTACATGTTGGTAGGGTGAATTGTTAACTCTAATAAATAGTCATTATTATAGTAATCTATCTCGCATATATAACTGGTTTGACTCCTGTTTCTTTTTGCGATCGTTAACTTATATGTTGACTCAACTGTTTAGTGCATATACTACCTTTCACAGGACTTTACAAAATTAAAATTGTATCATTTCACAGCTCAAAAATCATCTTGCTCGTAAGTTATTTTGTGTATTTTTTCGTGTCTATTACTTTTCTTTTGTTGTTTGTTATTATATTTTAATCTAACCGATGAACAATATACACGCACTAATTTATTATTCGGACAAATGATCATTGGCGCATAGTTTCCATCAAGAATTTTTTCACAAATACAACTGCATAATTTTGACATGTGAATATTGATTGACAAACATCTTGACCAACATCTTAAGAGAAATCTTGTAGAAAAATTTAAGGATTAACATATTTTGGTATTTCGATTACAGGCATGAGCTGTCATTTGAGGTGAATAGATGACGAGATGTCTGTAATCCCATTGATTGACAATCAACTACTCACTCACCTCTGCTGAATTTCTCTAAAATCATTTGATAAAATTATCCACTGATAAATAGCAGGTAGAAAAGGAATATTCAGTCTTATTTTCATGCACAAGAAACAGCATGACGTTACAAACATCATTAATTGAAAATAAAAAAAAACATAAAACATATATAAAAATGGAAGATGTTTGTATAATTTATTGATTTTTTATGTTATGTTAATGACTATATATCCTTCTTAACTAATAAATAATGCATAATTATCATCTGAGAGAGGTCTAACTTAATCTACCAAAAAGCCAACATCTCAGGCGGACACATCGCGCCATCTATGGAATAAGTTATAAATTATGCCGATATTTGAATTTTTTATTTTTTTTAGAATGGGTATTTTAAAAAATATATTTAATATTCAAAACCTCTAAGTTCAGCTCATAGAGACTCAAATCAAAAGGATTTATAAAGTTTCATTGAATAGTTTTCGAACTATTTCAGTCTAAAGTTGTCTGTGACACTAATGAGGATAAACAAATTATTATATAGATAATATATTTTTAGTATAAAGATAATACAACCATTATAACAAATATTTAAAAATCAATGACTAATATGATTATGCTAAGATATTGCCCCTGCAGACGAATTAAAAAATCATTTCTAGCTTCCATTCATCTATGCTAAGCTCAAGGTCATCACTCAAGGTTAAACTATACTAAGAGGGGAGTGGAAATTTAAGTAGATTGTGAGCCGTGGATTTGCCGCTAACTATTTGCGCTAGCGCATTTTTTCGTCCGCGCAGAATAAGTGGAAACAGTCCTTTATTTACAAATTTAATTAAAACTGAAAAAAACAATTTTTATTTATCATTATTTTGTATTATTTTTTAATTCTCTTTATGTATATTGCTATTGTTTATATATTTTTCATTAAAATTGACAAATCAGTAATTTTCTTATCATTTGGAAATATACACATGAAAAGTTTCCAATATTAACTGATAGTCGGCCGGATTGGCCGCGTGGAAACGCTTCGGCTTTCCACTCTGGAGGACCCGGGTTCGAGTCTCGGGTCCCACCCCTTGAAAATATTTATCATGGGGTCCGGGCCCGACCCGTCGATCCCCGTCCTCGAAAATATTTATCATGGGGTCCGGGCCCGACCCGTCGATCCCCGTCCTTCACAATCCGGCTGACCCCTCCGCAGGGGTGGGCAGCCTGTGGAAGGGCTTGTTTCACCCCGTCACTTAGTATTCTCCCTGAATGGAAAGTGGCGTCATCTGTTAACAAAAAAAAAAATATTAACTGATATTGCACAAAAAATTCTGTCCTGTTTCTGATCAACATACTTATCAAAATCCGCTTTTTCAAATATGAACGTCATAAAAAATCAAGAAACGAAATTACAAATGATCATTTGGATTATTGTCTGCGATTGGCCACTTCTTCATATCAACCTGACTATAAAAACATTGCCAGTTCCAAACAATGCCAAATTTCACATTAACTGTTTTTTTTAATCAACCAGCATTTCCTGTAACTTATGAGTTTGTAATCGATCTGTTGTTTTTTCTAACTTTCGTTTTACGAAATAGAGAAATAAATATTTTATTCCAATATATTTGTTTTATTTGTATTAAAAATAATTAAAAGTGATAAATAAATTTTTAAAAACATAAATAAAATTTTCAGGGCTGGGAGAGTGGGTCCTCCAAAGTGAATGAGTGCATTTAACTGCATAGTTGTATGCAGTCTTAGAAATGGAAGAATGGGTCCTCCAAAGTGAAGGAGTGCATTTAACTGCATAGTTATATATAATCAGATATCAGATTGGGGGAGCGTGATTTATATAAGAGAGTAAATCGCCAACTAATTTAGTATAGGATGGTCTAGTGGTAACGCTGTTGGCGTGCCACGCAGGAGGACCCGAGTCTGGTCCCGGATTTTTCTGGGTACCGGGCCCATCCGGTGATCCCCATCCTTCACCATCCGGTCCCCCTCCACGGGTGTGGGTGCAGCAGCCGTGGTTGGAACTGGCCCCGCCCCTTAGTAATCATCCTGATTGGAAAGGGGCGTAAAAAAATTATATTAATATAGAAACGCATAATAAAAACGGACAACTAACTGAAGTCTGTTTCAACGGCTATCGCAACGCGTAGTCCGTGTGAGTTAGATTATGCGTTTCTATATTAATATAATTATAATTCCAACCGTCCTTAAACCCACCACAGTTTTGTGGTCGTGGTGTAGTTCTGCTGTGGTACCTGTGAGTTCAGCCTTAAATTGATTTAAGATAAGTTATTCACTTATTAAATGGACATCATTAAAATGATAGTACAGGTTAGAAAGAGAAAATTCAGTTGTTTTCTTGTGCGATGTGACAACATCGCGGACGTAACGCCATTCACATACGTTACTATAGGTATAATTGCAATGATTGTAATGCCGACAAAAGTAGTACGAAACGAGACAACCTGTAGGTCAAAGTTCATAAAAAAATCAGAGGTGAAATCGGTACCGTTTTCGAAATATACATCTTTTTATTCCATTCTTAAACAAAACGGAACCGATGACTGCGCAATTAATTATGTGTCGGTAGAGTGGATTGTTAACTATAAACAATAATCATGATTATAACAATCTATCTCGAAAATATCATCGATTTGACTTCTGTTTTTTTTTATGATCGTTGACTTATAGATTGATCTCTTTCGCTTGGTACTACCACAGTACTACACATACAGTAGCTAAGCTCCGATCAAATTTTTGCAGGATAGCAATGTGCGCACATACAACTAGAGTCGACGACATCATGAGTCAGTATTGAGTGTATGGGAGCAGTCTATTCACAAGTTTGTAACCGTGTATTAAGGCGCGGAACTGTCGATTTTAGTTTAAAGGGTAATACCACCAGTAAGAAGACATCCTTTCCGGGAAGTATGCATATTTCCGCATTGTTAAAATGTGATAGAAAACTTTGCGGGATATATTTATAACAGATCGTTTTGTTGGGAAATAACCTTCATAAAATCATATTATTATTCCTGAAAACTCTAATTGTTGTGATTAAATGGCAATTTACTGTAATTTCGTGATTAGTTTAGTGAACTATAGTCTTAAGTGTAGTGACACAAATGAATTTCATCTCTCCCATACACTCAATACTGACTCATGATGTTGTCGTCGCTATGGCGATCCTAGTGGAGAAAAACTTAAAAGAAGATAATCGACTTATTCCTGTGTAAACAGTAGTAAATTTTCAGTTTTTTTGTAAAATTGAGATTATTCTACATACTAAAATTTACAAACAGAGAAATGTCAAATTGTCACAGAAAAAGTAAATATATAATATTTCAAAACCTTGGTTGTTAAAAATGTGAATTAAACTGAAGAAAAATTAAAGGATTCTTTCTGATTTATATTAATAGAATTGATTTGTTTTTTTTTGACTGATTTGTAAAATTGATGTTTAATTTAAGGGGGAAACAACAGTTATTAAATAAAAATGAAATTGTTTATATTTAAAAAAATAATTCAAACATTAGTTATTTTCTAATCACACTGGCAGATGCAGAGATGCTGCTGCTCCTCTAAAGAAGTTCGAATCAATTACATTTTAATTAAAAACAATGCTTCGATTATAAAATATTTTCTAATCGCAAAGTAACCGAAATTATAAGTTTTATAGAAAAATTGAAGTTTTGTAGAAAAATTGAAAATCTAAGAAGTGTGAATGTCCGTCATTTTTAGATGGTTGAAGCAGTTGAAATTGGATAATTCCATGGGTTGAAACTAGACAATTAAATAATTCGACGTCGAGGTGATGTACCAAATTATAAAAAAAATCTATTAATTTTTTCAAAAGTTATTATTAGGACACATACAGAGGATAGATAGTATGGGGCCGGTATGGCGATCTCATAAGTCTCAAATTCCTGGGAAAGTAGGCCAAAAATCAGCATTCAATATAAAAATAAAGTATAATAGATAAATATGAAAATTCTCAAGGATATATTACATCATAAAAATCCATTTACATTTTGCTGCATCATTATATCTAGATATTTTATCAAGTCCCAAGGATAACTGCATCTTATATCTAAAGGTCATGAAAAAATTAATGTTAGCATTTTAGTATAGTTAATATTGTATTCAATAGTAAACAAAATTTATGATTCAGAAAATATCCTTGAAAATATCTCTTCAATAATCGGTACTTTATTATTCATACTATGAAGTTCTTTGTCAATTTTTTTTTAATCTAACATAAAAAATGATTAATGATTCAATTATCATAACACTACATAACTGTAATCGAGTAATTACAAAATTTAAATATGTATAAAAAACAAGTGAAATATGAAGGGAAACGGAAAGAGAGTCGTTTATATAAAATATATTAATTCAGCTATTTACAGAGTAGTTTCAGTATTAATACAGAGACATTGAATTACCATGACTTTATGCAAGACTTTTATTTCTAATTGTAATAGAGTCGTTTATATAAAATATATTAATTCAGCTATTTACAAGTATTAATACAGAGACATTGAATTACCATGACTTTATGCAAGACTTTTATTTCTAATTGATAACTTAACCTTGCACTACGTTCTCAAAATTTATAATTTAGTTTTTCTTGAAAATAATTATTACTTATTGAAAATAATTATTACACTAATAAAATTTTCAAGGATAATATTAAAAATATTATAATAAATTGTATTTAAAAAATATCAAGTCATAAATATGCATTAATATGAATGCGTTTTTACAACTTGATTTTTTAAATGAATTTTACAAATTTATTAATATAAATAAATTTTTGAATTTTTTCAAAATTTTATTTTAAGTTTTCATAACATATACTATGACAATGGTGGCTAAATTGCGGCTGTTTGGTACCTTCATTATGGCTCCATATCATGAAAGTTAATACCTGTAGTTAATATTGAGCAAACACTTACTTAATTAAAAAAATATATATTTGTAATTTTTTTATTTATTGTAACAAGTAGTATACAGTCAGATATCGGTGGGAAAATGTGATCTATATAAGAGAGCAGATTGCCGAATAACTTAGTATAGGAAAGTAGCTTGCTTAGTAAAAAAAGTTGAACACCACTGAACTATAACAATGCAGAAAATTTACATATTTTTAACCTTTCTGAAGGAAATTGAGGCTTATAAGACTGAGCCAATATCTGTCTGTCTCTGTGTGTTCCACTAATGACTTTTGAACTAATTAGCAACTTTTCATGAAATTCAGTAGAATGTTCTTCTACTAAAGGACACCTTGACACCACATCCTTTAATAGAATTTCGTTTTTATCACAATCTTAGTGCCATCTATTGGCAATAACATAAACTAAGTGTTAGCAGTGTGTGGGCTAATATCAAGGTGCACGGCAGTGTGCTGGGCCAAGTTTGCGCGGCACACACTGTGTGTATATTTACATGAACCAACTTAAGCCATATTTGCCATCTCCATAACTTTGCTTCTGATTAAGATAGTAAAATGAAAATTGTATATGTTGTTAAGCTTTATTCCCTCAAGAACCTGTAAAAATTTCAAGCTTTAATATCAAAGTGTCTAGAGATAGAAGCCCCAGAAAATCACAAATTTGGACACGGATTCACTCGTCAAAATTATATAGTGCTTCCCTTAGATGTAGAGACTTGAAATTTAGCACAAGTATAGGTTTTAAGATACAAGTAAAGGAAAAATTCTGAAAATGCCAATTTTTCAATTATTTTTATGACTTATTATTTACCTCACCCGAGGCAATTGAGCACATTGCATCGCATTTGGCAGTGTGGCGTCGCCTATATACAATCTTTTTTAATGAATATGTTGATTATAATTTAATGAATATATCGGTTATTACAAAATAGTCTTGTGGTTCTGGCCAAAGACATATTTTATAACCTGTATTAAAACACTATTAATACAAACCTGATAATTCATAAACATCAGTTAAAAGAAAAAAATGGCATTGTGCAAAGACTTATTTAGCTTTCTTAGATTATTATTTATTTAGCATGTTTGTTTAATATAAGAACTTAACAAAATGTATTTATCTCTCACCAAAAACAAAAATAAGAAAAAATGGGCCAAGTTCTATTCTACCAGTTTGTTTGGCCACCAAAAAAGTAGAGATCTAAAACAGGTGCCAAGTTCCATTCCAATCCCAATGTCGAAAAATGAGATTTAAATACGAAATAAATTCTAATATAGTGTCACCTCTTCAGACTTTTACTTGGTAAGTTTTAGATCGGATCACTTTGGCTTTTACTTGGCAAGTTTTAATATCTATGATAACTGGGTAATAACTTAAAAACTTGCCAAGTAAAAGCTTGAAAGGTGACACTATATTGAATTTATTTCAGTATTTAAATCTCATTTTTCAACATTGGATTGGAATGGAACTTGGCACCTGTTTTAGATCTCTACTTTTTTTGGTGGCCAAACAAACTGGTAGAATAGAACTTGGCCCATTTTTTCACATTTATGTTTTTAATGGGATATAGTTTTCCTGATTTCTTAATACAGCACCATGTATCAATATATATCATAATGATGTTACAGTCCTGATGTGGCAGTATTGTAATGTAGCAATGAATGAAGTTACAAAACACCGATAATTTATGATGTAATGATACATGTCCCGATGATGTCATTGTGACATCTATGCTGGTTAAATTTGCATTAAAATTAGACATACAAAGCCAATGGATTTAAAATGCTAAATAAATCAAAAATAAACAACACCTTCGGAAAATAAGTAATTTTTAGTTCTTTCTTGAATTTCTTGTTTTAGAATTATGTATATCATTTTAAGAATGAGGAAAAAATGTGATTTTGAAAATACATATTGTTATAGCAAAGAATGGGGAAGGAGAGCGAGAGAGAGATTGATTCCATTTACTTTATAAATTTTAGATGGACATATATACATACATATTAGTGCTGAACTAGTTTTTTAGTATTTTTAATTTTTGAAACCAGAATACTGGTATCTCATATATATATCCTAATTGAAACTAATTAGGGGAATAACATCAAGTTAAACCAAATATTTCCAGCCAAATTAAACTTTTGGTTTTAAAAATTATAGTCTAATTATTAATTACTAGATGATGCCACTTTAGTTTAAATTTAAAAATTAATTATTAATTCAGCAGATGGTGGCACCGTAGCCTTAATTTGAAAATTATTTGTTAGAATCAAAAGTTTAATTCAAAATTATTACACTAGTGGCTAATTTGGCTGGAAAAATTAAAAACATTAGTTTCATAAATTAAAAACATTAAATATTAATTTAATGCAAATTTCTAAAAGAATATAAATTCTAAAAGAAAACACTTTCTCAATTATTTTAATTGTTTAAGCATCCATACTCTGTCTGAATAAACTTTTAAGAAGCATAAGCAATCAATAGAATTGTCATTTAAACTGTATTTGATTGCTGGTACTTATTTGATTAGCAGAAGAAAATGCTGTATTGAATTCATGCTGATATCATTATTATACTGAGATAGTTATAAATAAGTTGCAAATTTTCTTCATCTCCCCATATTCAAATCTCATTTCCTTTCTAACCATGTTTTCTAGGCTTTGAACTTTAGCAGGAACATTTAAAAATATTTCTTTAATTACTATCTCAAGTTTATCTTTTAACAACTATACTGCATTAATCAGGCAATTTCTTATTTTGAAAAAATTTGCGAAACATTGATGATTTGCTACATGTTGGTCTTCTAAGATTGACTTCTATTCAAGTTTTCTGAAGGTAAGATGTTTAATCAAACAAAATATAATTTTCACTATAGTATCAATACTGAGTCTGGTAAATAAATCACTATCATCTTGTGACATACTTTGGAAATACTAAAAAACTTGCAATAAATTTGTATATTTCTGTGCAATATGGAATTTCAATGTCATATGCAATTCTGCTATTTCAGAATTTCAATTGCTAAGAGTTTGTCATAAAATTTTATTCATCATTAAATTTTATGGCATCATCTATTTAAAGATTTCTTTCTTTGTAACATATTGTGTATATACTAATGTTATATGCATTGTAGATTTAACTGCAGATAATAAATCCATCTTCACAGAAAATAATACTTGAATCTGAATTAAAGCATTCTGCACACAGTATCTCAAATCAAAAATCTTTCAACCATGGACAGGAAAGTGTATCCAAGAATCTTGGAATCTAATTGCAATGATTATTTCTTTACAAAGTTCTACTGCAATATACTTCTGAAAAAAAATTTTTTTATTTTTTTTGATGAATTTCTAAAAATTTTATTTCTTTTACACAAGAAAAATAAACAATTCTGATTCAGATTGAGGTACGATACATTTAACATATTGATATCCAGTTCCATATAGTGGATGGGGGGAGGAAATTACACAAACTGTCTAATGCCATATGTCATGTATTCTATTTAAAACTGTATTGATCAAGTTTTCCAAGTAATTTTCACATTGGTTTATCTATACTTGTGGTACTAAAGTCTGTAATATATATTAATGCAAGTTTTGCCCTCTAATTTTTAAAAAGCTTGATTTTTTTTTTAAATCATTTTTCTAATAAATAGTAAACTTGCAATATCATGAAATGCATGAAAACTTTATAATATTTAATTTAATCTGTATTTAACAAATATTAATTTGTTTGAATATACTAAATCCTATATGATAAAGTAGAAAATGATTACTTACAATTATAATAAAATTTATAAAAATATTGCAGAATGCTTCACATTTTGCTGTTACTTTTATCATCCAAATGCTGATTATGCTTTATGATTATTTCTTTATAAGAATTAATTATAAATTTATAAAAATATAATATAAGCATCATTTCAGTTTTGTTATTTGATATAAATCCTCAATTTTTAATTAAAAAAAATCCAAAAATTATTTTGCAAAATATAATCAGACTGGGTTATGTGAAACAACAAAAACATCAGAAAACATTAAACACTGATCAATGGCAGTGACCTAAATCCACAATATCCTGGTCTCCAATATATTAAGTATTTTATATAATCACATAATCCTCATCATAATTTTCCTGTTCAGATTCTACAAAATTGTTAAATTCAGATTTCTTGTTTTCATTTACTGTTTACTTAAGCAGTAACAGATACACTTTATAATTTTTCATAATCATACACTACAATAGTCTCTCCAATGCTGGCATTATCTGTTTAATCTTCTCAAGAAATTGTTGTGCAGATGTGACTGTATAAGCTCCTAACTTACTAAGGCACCAACTGACTAAGCATGTTCAAAAGTTAAAAGCAATAATAATAATTTTCTCTTTTACTGTTGAAGTAGTCAGTCAAAAAATTTTCAACTTTGTCTTTTTTTCTCTAGTAAGTTCATGTTTATCATTTTTTAAATTAGATACGTGTAAATTTCTTAAATGTATTGTCTTCAAGATAACCACATATTTATAGATCTCCACTACATCAAATTTTTTTTAATATTTTTTTACATTATGTGAAGAAGTTAACTCTGACCTATCCTATTATTATTTTATCATACTCTTCATTATTATTTCATATTATCATTATTATTATTTAATGTATTATGTTTAGTTTAAGAGTAACTCACTTTTCATGTTCTCTGTCTCATCAATTAGAAATTACATGTTATGGACTGGAAGTCTGTCTCCCGACAAACTCTCTCAGCTCTTCATGTCATCTATTCTAAATCAGTTCCACTGATGTGAGAATATAAGAATGATCTCTTATCAATGTTTTATATTCAATACATAAGTAAATGTAAAGAGGATGACATGAATTAATTACTCTGTATGCACTACTTATGTAAATGAGACAAATTCAGGACTTTGAAAGTCACTACAATAAAAATGTATAAATCAAATGACACAGCGAGGTGTTATATTGCATTGGAGCTGATGAGTGATTTCTGAATTTCTTGTAAGATCAACAATTGCTTAAGTTTGTATCGGAGAGTGAAAGTAATAGAATTAATTGGTATTTAAGGTTATATTTATAATTGTTTTGAATATTTGGAATATTTGAATTTTTGATTAAGCAAGTTTTATTAATAACTTGTTTTGTGCTTTTCTATTGTCTAAATAATCTCTGCTAGTCTTATTGTCTTAAATAAAACTTTGATTAACACTTTTTTTTGTAAGTGTTTGAATCAAATAAATTATTATTTAACTTGTTTTGAGAATATATTCAATTCATTAGTATTATTTTCTAATATCACTTTCATTATTTAGTTCTAACACTCGTTTGATACTATTTTTGTTTTTGTCGTATAGATGTTAGTGTTTGATTGATTGATTTTAGGAAATAGTAAAAAGACCTGAGCTCAGGCCGGACTCTGGATTTTCAGTGTCATTAAAACCATTAGGTTTAGATTATCATTATTATTATTATAGTAAATTTTTGAATATTACGATTTTGCAGTTCTAACTGATCTTTTTTTTCCTATCAAATAATAAAACCACATTGAAGACTTATTGACTCCTTTTCTGTATAGTATGAAGACATTTTTTATATCTATTCTGCTTGTAAATGTAAAATTAAATTACAAGTAGTTTATGCTTTATGAATTCCAAGGTTTGAGTTCTTTTTTAATTTTTAAATGTCAACAAAATCAAAATTATGAAAATTAATTGCAATAAATAAATGCAAAGCATTCATAAATATGACAATTCAAACTATTTACATAACTATGTAATAGAGTACTACTGGATTTGTAATAGATACTGTTATCCGCTACAAAATGGGGAAAACAATATAACAGACAGGGAAGCATTAGTAGTATGCCTACTGGTCACTATAGTTTCATCAGACTATTATGCAAATAAATTTCATTCTCAAATTGTGCCTATAGCAGTAGTTCATTTGTATAAAAGCTAACCTGTTGATAATGATGGAAAAATAAAACTTCTTTAACAGTTGTATGATAAATTATTTCTTTATTATTATAATTTGCTTAATCTTAAACTCTCAGGTTCTGCTATTTGTAAAATACCAGAAATAATTCAATAAGCAATTTATGCAAGAATAATAAAATTCATTATTAGTAATTATATAGTTACTAACTGTATATTCACTAATAATGAATTTTATTATTCCTGCATAAAGTGCTGTTGAATTATTTGTCATATAATTTGCTTGATTTTAAAATCAAGCAAATTATATGACTGTTTTCATTCAATTTGAAGAATTTTTAGATGAATGAATCATTCCTTAAGCATAAATTATTGTTTTGTCGATCTTTATTCAACAAAAATTTAAGAATAAAGATACAAACTGTTCAAAATATATGAAAATAAATTTATTCTGTATCTTGTTAATATTGAAACAGTCTTCTTTCTCAGTTCAAAGTTGTCATTACTGCTGCTAAATTCCTCTATCTCAGATTGTTTTAAATTTGTTTTCTAAAGAAATTTTTGGAATTGGCTTAATAAAATCTATTATTAATGTTTTCATTTTATTTTTATTAATTCCTTATAAATTTCTTCATATTAAGCTAATGAGTTTCATAATTCCCTTTTAAATCTTAAACTGTGAGGCATATTTGAGGAATAGGGATCAATGTTGAGGAAATAATTTATTGAAAAATAAGCACACAATTTATTATTATTTTTTGTCATTAATAATAATAATAATAATAATATTCCGTCATAAAATTTTATTCATCATTAAATTTTATGGCATCATCATCTATTTAAAGATTTATTTCTTTGTAACATATTGTGTATATACTAATGTTATATGCATTGTAGATTTAACTGCAGATAATAAATCCATCTTCACAGAAAATAATACTTGAATCTGAATTAAAGCATTCTGCACACAGTATCTCAAATCAAAAATCTTTCAACCATGGACAGGAAAGTATATCCAAGAATCTTGGAATCTAATTGCAATGATTATTTCTTTACAAAGTTCTACTGCAATATACTTCTGAAAAAAAAAATTTTTTTTTTTTTT